>PVJA010002176.1:0-25025 GCA_004027025.1 Myocastor coypus | reverse complement strand
ATATAACATCATGAAATATACTTGGAAGACTTTTATCCACCTAATATGTTTTCACTTATACCATAATTATTTTTTTTTTCTTTTTAGCAGTGTCCCTGGATGAAGGTAAATTTCAGACACCGAGTTGAGGTCAAGAAATTTATGCTTATTAGTTTTAGTGTAAATGGCTTGATTTGCTCAATATTAAGATTAGAAAAGGTTCCTTCCATTGAGACAGGAGTATGGATAGGTATCCATTAGTGCTGTCTGAGCTTGTATCAGACAGCAAAAGGAAGCAGTAATCATTTTTATTTGAGTACCATAGTATCATGGGAATGTTTTTACCCATATATGAAACTAAAGAAAACCCTGTAATAATAATAAAAAACCTATAACAACAACCAATCAACCAGCCAACCAAACAAACAAAGGGTTAAGATTGTATTAGGCATGCAAGAAATTCTTTTCTGGTTATTATTGTTTTATGACATTTTTTTGTGGCTCTCATGTTAGTATTTGAGAAGCCAGATTAAGTTAAGGGTCCACTTTATTTGGGCTCTAAGGTGAGCACTAGGGATGACTCCCTGTGTCAGTAAATGGCAGGAATCTGTTCCTCTACATTAGAATTTCCTTCCCTGTTATATTTGGCACACACTGATGGGAATCTCCCTGTGTGTGGGTCTGTTATCATATCAGAGGATTCAGTCTTCTGTACAGTATCTCTAATGGCCTCAAACTTGGATCAGTTTTGGGCCAGTCATGAAGGCTCATGAGGCCTGTTGGTAGCAACTGGAGCCAGAACTCCACTGTCTTTTGGTAATTTCATCGTGCTTCACATGAGATTCAGTTGGCTATTCTGATAATTTCAGAAAATTGAAGCTTTCCAACAGAATAAAAGTGATATTTATTCCTAAAGGCTTTGTTACATTCTGAGTTATTTAGGAGATAAAAGAAGATGTTTTGTGGCTATGGAAAATCTGAGATAGTACAATTCTTCCTTTTCTTTTGTATTTTTTTCTTCTTTCTTTCTTTCTTTCTTTCTTTCTTTCTTTAGTATTTTAGGGACTGAGACCCTCCCCCTGCAACTGCTTGTAGGTGCTTTAATCCACTGAGCTATTTGGATGGCCCTGAGATAGTCTAAATCTGAGGATGATTTCTTTTTTTTTCCTTTTTGTCTTTTTGAGACAGGGTCTCGCTGTACAGTTCAGGCTGGCCTTGAGCTCAGTTTTGTAGCCCAGGCTGGTCTCAAACTCTCACCGATCCTCCTGCCTCAGCCTCCAGAGTGCTGGGATTACAGGCATGCACCACCATGCCCGGCTGAGGATGATTTCTTTAAAAAACACCCTAAGTCATTAGCCTTCTTTTCCATGGTAAAAAAAAAAAAAAAAGCTTTCAAGCTATCCTGTAAAGGTGCTAATCCAGAGCCAAACCTGTTTAAGTTATTCACATGGTGGCATAGGGTAAAGTCTACTTGCCAGTTCTCTCCAAAACATGACCTTTCCACATGAAAGGAATCATGAAATGTTTTTAGTCCAATTCTTTTTCTTTTCATTTCATTTCTTTTCTTTCTTTCTTTTTTTCTTTCTTTCTTTCTTTCTTTCTTTCTTTCTTTCTTTCTTTCTTTCTTCCTTTTTATCTTTTTTTTGTGAGACCAGAGATTGAACTCAGAACCCTGCGCTTGCTAGGTAAGCACTTATTCCTGAGCTATCTCTCTGGCCCTATGACATGTTTTTATAGCTTTCCACCATATCCGTTAGTGAAGGAATGGTTTGTTTTCTAAATATCATCAGAGTCTCTTTTTAATCCTCCCTTATCCTTATGCCCATTTTTTTCCCCTGGGGTTATAGATTGGTTCATTGGTTTCTGCAAGAACTGGGAAAAAGGCCAGAGTCCTAAGGGAATACAAAGATTTCCCTTTTTATTTCCCAGTCTGCCTTTTGATTTTCCAAGGACACTTCAGACATATCTCTGTGGTACCCTTTACAGTGAATGACTGCAACCTGTTTGGGATGATGGACTGCCTCTAGGAGCTATAGAATTTCCTGCTTGGGCTTCATAGATGACTCTTTATTTGCTACTGTGCTGCTTTTATCCCGTATTGCTGCATGGGAATGTAGTATTAGAGATGCATATCTAGGGCCTTTATAGATGTTTAACCTTCTAATTTTTCTTTTTCTCATTGAACTTTGTTTTAATGGGTCTCAAAATTCTGTGACAGATTTTTGGTCAAGTTGTGTGCATTAAAAAGTATTGATTTTAAAAACTAATAACTTAAAACCTGCCACACACACACAAAAAAAATTTTGTTTTCCACAAAACATTCTCCTTTCCTTCTGAAGGTTTTATGGTGCTTGTTATCATTAACCAGTCCTTCACTATTAAACTTAAATGGCCAATTGGGAGAAACTGTTCTGAGACTGGTGTTCCACCACTGATTAAGACTGGGGTGGCAGGTGTTAGGGGTAACATTCATTTAAGTTTCTGAGCTTTCTGGGCAGACTAAGCGACCTTGCCAGCTCTAGAAGCTTTCTTGTCCACAGCTTTGAAGACGCCTACAGCAACTGTCTGTCTCATATCTCGAACAGCGACATGACCCAGAGGTGGGTAGTCAGAGAAGCTCTCGACACACATGGGCTTGCCTGGAACCATGTCGACAATGGCAGCATCACCAGATTTCAAAAACTTGGGCCCACCTTCCAGCTTCTTAGCAAACCGGTGATCAATCCTTTCTTTCAGCTCAGCAAACTTGCAAGCAATGTGAGCTGTGTGACAATCCAGGACAGGGGCATAGACAGCACTGATCTGGCCGGAATGGCTCAGGATAATCACCTGAGCAGTGAAACTAGATGCTTCCATTGGTGGATCATTTTTGCTGTCACCAGCAACATTTTTACAGCAGACATCTTTGACAGACACGTTCTTGGCGTTGAAGGCCACATTGTCCCCAGGAAGAGCTTCACTCGAAGCTTCATGGTGCATTTCAACAGACTTGACTTCAGTCATGACGTTGACTGGAGCAAAGGTGACCACCATGCCGGATTTGAGAACACCAGTCTCCACTCGGCCCACAGGGACAGTGACAATACCACCAATTTTGTAGACATCCTAGAGTGACAGCTGCAAAGGCTTGTCAGTTGGGCGAGAGGGTGGAAGGATGCAATCCAAAGTTTCCAGCAGGGTAGTTCTGCTGGTATTGCCATCTTTATGGGTGACCTTCCATCCTTTGAACCAAGGCATGTTAGCACTTGGCTCCAGCATGTTGTCACCATTCCAACCAGAAATTGGCACAAAAGCTACAGTGTCAGGGTTGTAGCCAATTTTCTTAATGTAGGTGTTGACTTCCTTAACAATTTCCTTGTATCTCTTCTGGCTGTAGGGTAGCTCCATGGAATCCATCTTGTTAACACCGACAATTAGTTGTTTCACACTGAGGGTATAAGCCAGAAGGGCATGCTCACGTGCCTGCCCCTTCTTGGAGATACCAGCTTCGAATTCACCAATGCCAGCAGCAACAATCAGGACAGTACAGTCAGCCTGAGATGTGCCTGTAATCATGTTTTTGATGAAGTCTCTGTGTCCAGGGTCATCAATGATGGTCACATAATACTTGCTGGTCTCAAATTTCTACAGGGAGATATCAATGGTGATACCATGCTCACGCTCAGCTTCAACTTGTCCAAGACCCAGGCATACTTGAAGGAACCCTTCCCCATCTCAGCAGCCTCCTTCTCAATTTTTTTAATGGTTCTTTTGTCGATGCCACCACATTTGTAGATCAGATGGCCGGTGGTGGTGGACTTGCCGG
Organism: Myocastor coypus; assembly: GCA_004027025.1. Lineage (NCBI taxonomy): Eukaryota > Metazoa > Chordata > Mammalia > Rodentia > Myocastoridae > Myocastor > Myocastor coypus. The sequence goes on along the minus strand of PVJA010002176.1, from coordinate 21,241 downwards.
AGTCCACGTGTCCGATGATGACGGTGTTAATGTGAGTCTTTTCCTTTCCCATATTGGCTTTGATTTAGTGGTGGTTTTCACTACACCTGTGCTCTCATGGCAAACCTGTTACAAAAAAAGTAGCCTTCTAATTTTTCTTAATACTAATGCCTGAGTAAGAGCTATAAGTTCTACTTTTTTGAGCAGAGGCTCTTGGGATAAGAGATTTAACCTCAATTACCTCTGAAAGTGCAAACTGACTTTCACTGTCCTTCTAGGACAAAGGTACTTCCTTAGGTCAGTTATACCTCGTTGGAATCTTGGAGGGGCAGGCCAATGGTATCTTACTCTTGTGCACAGATCTGGGAGATGGCCTGCTTATAAGAGTGGTGTTAAAGGTGGTAAATGAAGAAATACCAGAGACAGGAGTGTGGGAAAAAGCCTGACATTGATGATATTCAGGTGCAGATAGGCTGAAATCAGAGTAATGTCACCTGGTGCTCTGGAAGAGGGGATCAGTTAATATATGGTTTGTGAAGACAGCTTATCATCTCAGGGAGTCTAGATGGAAGGCCTTGCATTAAAGTTCCAAGGATGACTAGCACACATGTTTACACAGTGCTGGATATTCCAGCCCCTGCAGTGTTATTTGCCCACTTCTAAATTTTTTGGTGGCCATTATTATTTTTTTTATGGCCTTTCTGAGGGCAGCACGGTTCTTTTAGTGTATTCCCATTGTTTGAAAAGAATATCTTGCTTTATTGTGAATTTTGTTTTCAGGTCAGGCCTGATATTCCCTTCTCTTTGTTTTCATACTCAGAGAGGGGCAGAAAGGGAGTGGCATTTCTCATGGATACATTGGATATGCATAATAGGTTGGCTTGGGTAGCCTACATGGGAGAGAAATTGGGGGAAGAAGACCTGAATTGGACAGTGCTCACAGCCAGCATTTGCATGTCTGTAGCTGAGTGTAGGTGATCCAGTAAAAACCGTGAGAAATGTCTGTAGAGGCATGGGCAAAAGAGATGAAGGAGGATAATATCTGAAAAAGAAAAAAAGGTGAGTGAATGAGGCATCCTGAATCCCCTGCTAGTTGGCAGGATTTCATGAGGCCAGTGGGGGAGCAGAAGTCCTAGTGATGCAGTGGAGGACAGATTATACTGCATCGAAACAGAGGCTTTGAGGGTCAGAGTACTATCAGTGGTTGTAGGCTTAGCTGAACTCTCATATACAAAAGTGTGTGTGAAATAGGACTATAGGAGTTGGGTCTTTTGTCCTGGTGGAAGGGATTTTGTCTAGTCAGTGGTTGGAAAGTAGTTTCAGATATTCTATTGAGAGGTTAGAAGTGGTCCTTCATTTCACATCAGGGGGATATGTAAGGTTGGTAAGGACTTAACCTTGCGAAAGGACTACAATGGCCATATAATTTTCTGCAAACATAGAAATGCATAGCCAATAATCTATGGCTAAGGTAGGATTGCACAAGGTCATCAAGGAATGAATTAACTGCAAAGTTTTGTGAAAGTAAGGACTCATTGGGGAAAACTTCAAGAATAAAACTACAGGGCATGGTGAAAAGAAGAAGACTGTTAACTGGGTCAAATGTCACAGAAAAGGGGAGACAAGTGGTGAAGATGACCATGATCATGGGAAATGGTTCCATCCCTGAGGAAAAATGCAACTGAACTGGAATCCCAATGGAAAAGTCATAATAGAAACAGGGCGTGTTTAAATTTCTCTCAATCAGTCATTGCACAGGAAAAGGGGGAGAAGAAAGAAAATGATGCAATCTTTTCCAGGGAGAACTCATAGAAAATGCCCCCAAAAAGGAGATCCTCTTTCTAAGCAAAGACAGACTCAAGAGTGGAAGTTTGAGGTTAAAACCAAATAAGATCAGTACAGAGTATTTGAAGAAAGTAGACAAAATTACAAGGAAGCCATGGCTAAGGCACTTAAGTGACTTCTGGACTGGCTCCTATGGAGTGTCTAGGAGGGGTTCAGATATAAAGTAGAGCAACTGGGAGGAGGGAAACAGAGCCTTTGAAAGGGGAGGCCGCAGAAAACCCTTAGGTGTAGTTGCCTGACAGACAGAAGATTGAGCAGTGACAGCTTGCAGAAGAGTTTTCCAAGAAGGAAACAAGTGAAAGGCTCAAGGAGTCAGATTAGAGGGACTGGTACCTGCGTGAAAATTGTCCTGAAAAGATGAGAGAATGATATAGGTCTCAGAAGCAAGGAGAGGAGTTGCCCTAACTGGGAGCTAATCAATCTTTGCGGAAGGTCTTGATATTGTTGACGTTTGGAATGGGGAGGGGCTGGGTTGATGCCAGAAAAGAGTGTGTTGGAGAAGGCTGGCTATCTCTTAGCAGTTTTACCTGCAAAAGAATCTTCAATAGCTATGGAATCTTAGTTTCTGGTGTCTCTGGCAGTGATGAACTCCTGCCCAGGTCAGTAATATGTCGTCCTGAAGAAAGGCATTGATGATTAAAGACCCTCTGGAGTTAGGAAACCCCCTTCTATCCAGATGATTTCCTGCCCCGAATGGTTTCCTTTAGCTTATTAATATTAACTGCCTTATGAGGTACCCAGAAAAGTCCCTTTACTGAGTGAAACACCATATGGTCTTGGCTCGCCCCATCCTCAGCTTTCGCCTAATAGTTCCGCTTTGGTTTTCCTGGAGAACATCTGCAGTGCCCACTAGAAAGTCAGCGTGAAGGAGGTACAGTTCATCTTCCTAGGCCTGAGCCAGGGAGACCACTCATTCCTACTCTTCTGAAGAGACAGTGGAGTGAATGATCACAGTTGAATTCGTGTAGCTTAGGTTATATGACTAAGTCAGGTATCAGAAACCTTAGAAGAATCCCAGGCCCCATTCCTTTGGAAAAGGAACATGAACTTTATCACTTCTGCTCCTGCCACCTCCAGGAGTGGTTACTGAGAGCAGAAGGCACTGGCTGCTAAACTGCAATCCAGATCAGGTGTGGTGTGGAATTTCATCAGGTATAGTACATAGGGGAAGATTAAATTCAAGGGTGAGAAGCTCTGGAGGAGGAGGAAAGTAGTTACAGCAGCGGGAGGTTCTGGGGGAAGCAGATGGAGGCCCCGGAGAAGGATATAACCTGCTGGAAAAGCACATAGGATCTGTGTAGTGACAAGATCAAATAGATTTCTCAACTACTTGTCTTGGGACCCATAGAGAGAAGGAGAAAGCTAGGCTTGCACTCCTTAAAGTGAATAACACACAGCAGGACCCTGGTAGCCCACATGATACCCCTCAGGAGACTCACACAGTTTGTACAAATGCCTCTGTATAAACCTCAGTGTGATGTAAGCATTGAGAACACAGAAGTGCACAAGAAAGTCCCTTGAGAACTTTGGTTCTTATAATAGGACCCACTTTTTTCCTTAGGGAAAAGGGGCCTGAGCCTCTTGTTAGCCAGACCTAGTTTTGTTTAAATTCCCATTAGGCAATGGCAGAACTTTCCCAAGCAAAGTTCTTTGAGCCACGTAGTTGAATGGCTTGTTTTCCTGGCTTATATTTATTCTATGCCCCTTGATGCCCTTGCTGGTACTTCAAATCCCTTAATGACTCAGCTTAACCAGAAAGAACTATATGGGAAAAAGCATTTCTTGTGCTTATTTCAGTGAGAAAAGGATTAAGAATGGGGTAGCTCTGACTGCACTCACGATCACTTTAGTCCGGTATTAGGTGTTGCTAAATGCTCCTCTGTTTGAGTATAGGGTACACATGGTTAACTTATATGTATTTAAACAAAGACACACAAAATCCAAGAGGAGACTGCCTGAGGAAGGCTCCTGGGGCCAGAAAGAGGAGTGGTGATGAACTGCACATGGGGGTGCAACGGCTGACACAAGGCTGTCTCTAGGGAGGTGTTTTTGCTTGGTTTGTACTTAGTACAGGGTCTACAGGGTGTCGACATACAGATTAGACTCGCAGTGACTCTCCTGCTTTCAGCCTCGCAAGTGCTGGGATTATAGGCATGTGCCATCACGCCTTGTCTCAGCTGTAGTCTCAGCACACTCTGGGGCAGGGCTGGCATGACATGGCAGGGATTGATCCGCACTCCTTGTGTCTGCCTAAGCAGGAGCTTTAATTTGCTGAGGGAGTCTTGCAACATCAGTGCCAGCTTGTGCTGCTTGCTATCACACTGGGAGTGACACACAGCACTGGTGGCTCAAGCATCTCTTCCTCAGCACCTCTGTTGTGGCTGCTGCTCTTGGCTTGTGGGGTCCTAGAAACGTGTCCAGCATCTTGCTATCTCTAAGTCAACCAAGTCCTTGGCCTGGATTTGTAGCCCTGAGAACCTATACATGGGAGAGGGGCTTCATTCACCCTTCACGCTACTTGGCTTGTCAGGTGCCTGACCCAGGGATCTGGGACAAGTCAAGATGGAAAGGAGAGAAAGAGGGCTGGGACAGGGAGTATTAGGCCCACTCATGTGCTAGGCCTCAGGGTCATTTTTCTTCCTTTCTGAACTGTGGTAAGAAGGCCACACCCCTCTGGCAACAACCCTGACTGGCCATGTCCACGAGTCTGCATCCACCACACTGCACACATATGCCTTTGGCCAGGGCTGCCTCAGTCCTCAGATTACAGTTTACCCACTCCAAATTTTCCAGAGTTCTTAGACTGATTGTACAATTTTTCTTTTATTTGTGAAAAAGAAAGTTTCCTTCCTCCTTTTCTCACAAGTCCATATGCTCTTCAAAATTAGAGGCTTATCTCAAAAGGCCAGTTATTGAACAAAAAGAGAGATGACAAGTGGCACTGGCTGGTGACACATGTTCACATTCAAGTGTATCACTGTTCTGTATAGTACTGTACTGGCACTCCTGACCAGAACAAACTGAGAGAAAGCCATTTCCAAATGAGAGCTTGAAGAATTGAGGCTAACTTTCCAAAAGGGTTTCACAGAATATAACCACAAATGTGCAGACCAGAGTAAATGCAAACAGCTGCAAAGGAAAGTAAAAGCTCACAGACTCTTCCCATACTCTCTACTCTTGATGATGGAAGTGCCACCCTGGCACCATGGAGGGTGCATTGTAGTTTCTAACATAAGGGATGGAGTGAGAGAAAGAAAAAAGAAGCCTCATGATGTGTTTGCTTTAATGCATTTGGTATAAGGTCTCACTATGCAGTTCAGACTCATAAGGATCCTTCTGTTTTCAGTGTCCCCAGTGCAGGGATTATATGTCTGTGCCACCATGCCTGGTGGTCAGCTCAGTGCGCCCAGTGCCCAGGCCAGCAGGGCATTGTGGTGCTAGGGGATCAAACCCAGGTCCCTACACTTGACTAAGGTAGCACTCAGTTTGCTGAGCTGTCTCTTCAGCTATCTCATGATGTTCCTAGCGAGAAACAAGGAACATGTGCAATAGGAACCAACTGTGCCTCACCTTGGCCTCCTGGCACTGGAGCTTTGCTCCCAAGACTGACTGCACCAAAGCTTCAGTTCCTTTAGTAAAGGCTCCACAGTTAAATGTATTTCAGGTCCTTCTTCCCTCCAAGAAAGAATGGAATATGACAAAACATAATGGGACCAAAGTTTATTTGGAAAGTGAGAAGTGGAGAGGCAAGAGAAGAACTGCCTCTTCAGAGATAACTTGGGCTGAACCAAAGCTGAAAAGAGAACAGGAGCAAAAATAAAAGTATATGGCAGATGTGGTGATATATAGCTTGACTCCCAGCAGTCAGAAGGCTGAGGCAGGAGGATTGTCAAGGATCTGTGGCCAGCCTAGGCTACATTATAAGTTTAAGACCAGCCTGAGCTACATAGTGACATGCTGTTTCAACAAATAAATTATTATTAATTATTATTATTATTATTATTATTATATTTAGTACAGGGTCTACAAGGACTCACTACATAGATTGCACTTGTAGTGATCCTCCTGTTTTCAGCTTCCCAAGTGCAGGGTTGTAGGTATGCACCCCCACACCCAGTCTCAATCACAGTCTCAGCATATCAAGCCTGGGATGAAATCCTAATTCCTGTGAGTGCCTAAGAAGGTTCTTTAATCTTCTAAGCTACTGAAAAGATATCAATGAATGCATCAGAAATAGTGCAGCCTACCATGAATTGTCATGTTGTCTGTGTCCTTGCGGCATCTGTGTCCATATACATTATCCACGTCTCACGGAGCCTGAGTGAAGTTTCTCAAGTGACTCCTGGGAGTCACTTGGTGCTGTTCTATGATTTATTTTTGACAGCTTCCATTCTCCCCAATCAGCATTGTGCACCCTGCTTCCTATGTTGCTTTTGCACTGTGGTTGGATTGATATTCTCCTCACACTAAATTCAGCATATTTTCACTTTAAGTATTTTTAAATGAAAGATTAATCCTCTCTCTTTCACACAGATAATTTAGAACTCTTTAAAAATCTGAATTCTCTGAAATCGTTTTCCAAATGTTAATTTTGTATTATCCTTCTACTTCAGTAGAACCAGCCACAACAAAATAATCCTGCAGATTTTTCTAAGACTATATTGTTTCTATTTTATTTTACTGGAAAACACTCTGTGATACAAAGATAAGTTTATTGGGGATGAAATATAAATCATTAGGTTGAACACCTGTACGTGAACAGAAAGCTGTTTGGGAAGATGAGGTTAGCAGTAATGGAGTCTCAACATACCTCATGGCAAGATCCCGAGGAGTCATGAAACTTTGATTTTATTTTTCTTCTTCTTCTTCTTCTTCTTCTTCTTCTTCTTCTTCTTCTTCTTCTTCTTCTTCTTCTTCTTCTTCTTCTTCTTCTTCTTCTTCTTCTTCTTCTTCTTTCTTCTTTCTTCTTTCTTCTTTCTTCTTTTTGTTTGGAGAATGGAACTTAGGACCTTGCGCATCCAAGGCAGGCCTTGTGCCACTGGGCTATTTCTCTGGCCCCAAAGTCTTCTTACATTGCATCCAGGAGGGGTCCTATTCATGCTTATGCCTCTAGGAAGGAAAGACCTCTGACAGGGCAGCTGTCTTGAGCTCAGGGAAACTTCCAGAAAGCTGGGAAAAAGGACTTGAGTCTTAAAGGCAAAGAAGGGAAGATACTATTTCAAAATATGTAAATGCAACAATAAGCAGTATTTTTCATGTATCAGTATGAGTTTGTAATACATAACGTCTCTAATCCTTGTGGGGAGTTCGTACATCTACATAACACATCTTAACTCCGATTTCCATCACTTTCTCCTCCCTCTTCCTTTAGCTATTTCTTAATTCCTTTCCACTTTAAATCTTTTTTGTTTATACATATATGTAGCACATAATGCTTACATTTCTTGACTGGAGTCAATACGTGTATACAATCCATCTAAATTTCTTTGCTGTGAGCTTTCTCTCCCATCCCCCCACTTTCCTCTATGTTCTTATGCCTTTCCCCTTCACATTTCCTATTTTTGTTATGTATGTTTTATTTTTCTTTTTATTTACATTCCAAGAGTCTCATATAAGACAAACAGCATGACATCTAAATTCCCATGTCTGCCTTATTTTACTTAATGCGCTGGTCTCAAGCTGAATCCGTTTTCCTACAAAGGACTCACATTTGTCTTTCCTTATGGCAGAGTAGTTCTCTAATGTATGTAAGTATCAATTCGTGTAAAATGAATTAATAGTGTCTTAGTTGCTTTTCTCTCCGTACTGCATCCTACAGTTAAAGGAGGAAAGGTTTGTTTACTTTACAGTTTGTAGAGTTTTCAGTCTATAAACTTCTGGTTCCAGGGCAGGATGGTACATGGGAGACAGGCAACCATTCATGACATCAAAATAAAAGAAAAGAAAACAAAGGAGAGAGAGCAAGCCTTTCTGTCCCCTTCACTCTGTGTAGGTTACCTATGCCAGGGTGGGAATAGCACTCTATGCTTTTAATCCTAGCCTTGAATCATGAATCAATCCCAAATTCTAGACTCAGCCATCTCTGAAAAACCCATCCCCATGACTGCCTAAATCCTCTGGGGGATACCTAGACACAAATCACGGCATTAAAGAATAACTAAAATGAAATAAAACTTAACATTATGTAGGCAGAAATTAACTTTAGTACATATATGTATTTATTTTAAATTAACTTTTAATTAATTAATTATTTTTTCTTTTGTGTATTTGGTACAAGGTCTCATTATACAGATCTGACTCATGTGATCTTCCTGCTTTCAGCCTCCCCAGTGCTGGGATTACAGGAGTGCACCACCATGCCTAGACTCCTTCATGTGCTCATAGCACCCAGGGGACAGAGCTGGCATGGGAGGCAGGACCAAAGGTCAAATCCTGCACTTGCCAAAGCTTGCACTTAGTCCACTGAGCTGTCTCTCTGGTCCTTAATTTTTAATTTAGTTAAAAAATTTAATTATAAGCCCAAAGAACAAGATGTGTATTGTGTTGTATTGTATTGTATTGTGTTGTATTGTATTGTATTGTATTGTTCTGTATTGCATTTCTTGAGATACACTTTTTATTTTTTGCTACTGTTCTATTTTATTGCTTATTTATTTATTTGTTTGCTTGTTTATTTATGTTTTTGCCATTTCAGTGATCAAACTCAGATCTTTGCACTTATGCCACTGAGCCATCTCCATGGCTCTAGAGTTCTTGCTACTGTGCTATCCTTCTAAATGTGTTACTGATTATAGGCTACTTAAATATTGAAATTTAAAATCATGAATTCATTTTTATGACTCAATAGACACTAAGCTACCAACATTACAGCTTTTAGTTACTAGGCACACATACACATGTTGACACGTCCAACACACTTATTTGTGCCTCACTTTGTGTGACACCAGTGATTCTGCTTATTTCCCATCTTGAGTTACCATTGGCTAGAGATAGATAACTGTGTTAAGCAGGAAGTGTCACGTAGGGACTCAATGACCAAGCAGTACTTAAAATCCAGATTAAATATCTTCAAGACAACTGTAGAATCAAACTTCCCTGATGAAGTCACATTAGAACCCCTCTCTTAGAGAGTCATGAATACTGGGCTATCTTAGGGGTTATGAATTGTAGAACTGCAAATTACATTTTCAGCTTTTAGCTTAACAACCTAGTGAAATGGAGGATTTTGTATAGTTACATTCTCACTATGTGAGAGGGTAGCAGGATAAGAGACTGTCCTTCAGCGTGTCTGTTAACAAAATTCAGAAATGTCAAAAGAAATATTTCCAATGCAGATGTAAGTGTATTCCTCTGTAGTAGTACTTATTTACTCATTATTCAGATTTTTCAGTCTTTTTTTTTTTTTTTTTTTTTTTTTTTTTTTTTTTTTTTTTTTTTTTTTTTTTTTTTTTTTTTTTTTTTTTTTTTTTTTTTTTTTTTTTTTTTTTTTTTTTTTTTTTTTTTTTTTTTTTTTTTTGGTCTTTTTGAGACAGGGTTTCAGTACGCAGTTCAGACTGGCCTTGAGCTCACTTTTGTAGCCCAGTCTGGTCTCGAACTCACACTGATCCTTTTGCCTCAGCCTCCCAAGTGCTGGGATTACAGGCATGCGCCACCACGCCCGGCTATTTATTATTCAGATTCTTTATTCACATATATTTACATGCTTACTGGATATGACTTGCCATTGAAAATATCATGCCTGGAAAATGCAGGATGTGAGTTTAATCCCTGGTACAAAAGAAAAAAAAATTGTTGATTATATGAAAAGGTTTTTGCATATGAGTTAAAAGCAAAATCTATGGATATGAAAAGAATAGTTTAGGTTGTTTTGAATGATTTTGTATATGACTTTATTCTTGTTCTTGTACTCTAAGACATAAATACATTAAATATTGCAAACTCGCATTAGTTTAAGTTGTCACTGACCATGTGGACTATTGTAACATTATTAGTTTCTATCTTTTAGTTCAATGTAAACTCCTACGTTGACTCTGGCATACATAGATGAGATTTTATGATAACAGAAGTCCAAAAGTTTCCGAAGGTCCTCATTTCCTGTACACAGTTACAAAGTTCTCTTTCAACATATTTTATGCTCTGAGCAGTTTGTCATACTACCACCCTCAACACCCCAAACCTTTATGATGTGGTCATGTCAGACTTTTCATTCTTTTTTTTCTTTCAGTTTTCTTTTTGTCCATAATGTTTCATCTACCAAAAATCGTTCCTCTATCCCTTTCCTCTCCCCGTAGTGAATGACTATTCTTGTTTTCCAAGTCCATTTCTAATAGTTTTCCTTTTCTTCACATCCTTAGGCCCTCTGCAATGTTGTCATGACACATGATACATATCAGTCTTGCAGTATATTTGTCTTAGAACTTTAAGAGCTCCTCATGACCAACTTAATAGCTAACTTATCTTTGAAACCTTTGACATCCATGTCTCCTGCCACTGTTATAAGTATCCATTAAATTAAGGTTATTCAGAACACTGGCTATACTATATTTTTGATTCATTTAATATATTCATCGCAATTATATTTTTATATATTTAGTACAGGGCCTACAAGATCTTATAACATAGATAAGATTCTCCTATTTTCAGCCACCCAAGCACTGGGATTACAGGCACGTACTACCACATCCAACCTCACTTTCCCTCTTGGAATTCTCCTGGGGGCAGAGCCTGCGTGGCACTTTGGGGATTGAATCCTGGCCTCTGCACTTTGCCTAAACAGGTGCTTTGATCCACTGAGCTATCTGGCTGGCCCTATAATGTGTCTAAGAACCATACTTTTGTATGGTTCTTTAAAACATGCTTTTGTTTTAAATTATTGTTAATTTGTCTTTGGAAGGTATATATTTCTGGTATTAGGTAGGAGAAACAGCAGAGAAAGATAAAATTGAGATAAAGGAAGGCTTAAGACTTATTAACAATCCTGCAATTAGTCATATTTAACAAAGTTGCTGGGGCTGGGGAGATAACTCAGTGGAACAAGTGCTTGCCTGGCAAGCACTAGAGTCTGAGTTCAATGCCCTGTACTAAAAAAAAAAAGAAGGTTGCTCATCTGATTCAGTCTATTTTTCATATACTTGTAGGAGAGTTTACAGGAAGTGAAACTTAGCATCTCAAATTTTGTGTGTGTGTGTTTTTGTTTGTTTGTTTGTTTTGTTTTTGTTATGGCCAGCTCAGTCCACCCTGGGGGTGGCACAGCATGTGGTGCCTGTGATCAAACCTTGGTCCCTGCAGTTGCCTAACCAGGTGTTTTAGACTGCTGAGCTATTTCGCCTGTCCTCAAACTTAGGAAGGCACATTTGTAAAAGACTATCATTCATAGACATTGAGAAATAATATGGAACTCACTAAGAATATAAGTAGTCATTTAGGTAATGTATTGTATTTAACATAGTCTATGAAATATGTCACAATGAAGTACTTTTAGATATTAAATGAATAAGTAGTTGTGATGATTATAATGATCCAGTATGTCTTGGAATATACATATTCTCATTATGATAGCATAGATTGAAGTTAAAAGAAGGCTATTTTATAACTTTAGTTTTCTGAAATAGAAATATAAGATATCCATGATACTATTTCTAAATACATAACAGACCTTTATTGTATTTTGCACTACTTCCTGTATTTTTGGTGAAAAAATGTACCAAACCATCTATTTTAGCCTTACATACTTTCCTCTTTTCAACTCTTTTTGAGCAAGAGTTTAATTATGAAAAGGTAACTAGAGATGTTACGACCTGAATTAAAATTAATATTTGATTAAATTTCACAACACAGCATGGCTTTATAACTGGAATGAACAGTTTGATGAAATTAAAATTACTTAGTAATAGATATTCATCTAAGTAAGTATTAAATTGCTCATTTCTTAGAGTTTAATAGCAAGTGCCAGAGGAATAGTATAGATTTTCCACAAATACAAACTTGGTATGGTTTTCAGAGATTTGAAGTTGTGTGGTTGACCAATAACCAATCTTAATATCTGATCTTAATTTATATCTACTATCATAATCAGACCTCTGATAATTTTTATGGAAGCCCATGGTTCACTAATGGTACTGAACTGCTAATAGTGTTTGGTCCTAATCTGCGTTTCTGTCAAAGCAAGGAGGTAGACTGGTACTGGAATTAGTTATGGGCTAAGGGAAAACAAAAAAAGAGAGCCTTCTTCAGCATTTGCAGATGTAAAAGACACAAGTGCAGGATGAACCCTGTGGTGACAATCAGCCTGTGTCAGAGAGAATTTCAGATTAGGAGATCTTAAGAGACACTCTGAGATGAAGACACACACACACACACAAAAATGGATTTCAGTTCCACTGGTAATTCAACTTGTTAGAATCACATAGTTCCTTCCTTCAGAATAGCTGGATATTAGGTAGGGTAATCACGTTCTTCATCACTGGAACCAAACATCTGACACCAGCAAATTAAGAAAACAAAGATTTATTTTGGCTCACATTTCTGTCAAGAGTTGGACAGCACAGAACAGGTGCATGAGGAAGCATAGCTGCTCCCCTGCAGCAGGTTGGAAACAGGGTGAAAAAAAAGAGCTCTTCCAGCCAGTCTCTAACTCCTACTAGCACCCATAAAATCTCTACAATCGAGGAACCACCCAATAGTCACATGAAGCTTTCAGAAGACTTCTAAGTACAAACCAATGCTCACATGAGCCTTCACAGGGGCATCCAAGAATAGTAAATCCAAATAGTAGGCTGCTATACTGTGACAGAAAATACAACAAATGTCTGAACTGCTTTAACAAAATTAAATTTTATAAAACACTTTACAATACAATGATCTTTCATACATTAACCAAAAGAAAGAGAAGAATAAAATCTTTAAAGAGAGAATTTAACTTTGAGAAAAGCTTGATAGCACTGGTTCAAATTTTGCTAATGATGATTGTAACGGGGACTAAGAACCACACTTGCCTGGAAGGACTTTGGTTGATGAGAGCGGAAGGAGGCCTGGAATCTTATTCTACAGAGCGAGGTTTTGATCTTTGCACTGCCCCTGCTAATTATGGATAACCAGCCCTTTCAGACTAGGTTTACTCAACTACAGTATATAAATTACTGTACTGAATAATTGGAAAGGTCATGGCAGTATTAAAATGCTCTGATCTAAACAAAACAAACAAACAAACAAAAAACATTGATTCCTATTTTGGATGGCCTACACTGATAATTTATGGAACTTTTTTTAAAGTAAGTATTTAATTACTTTAAAAATTATTAAAGTAATAATTTTAGAATAATTAAAGCAGTATATTTAGCAGATTAACTGAATGTGATATCTAGAATTTACTTGCATGGGTAGAACACAGGTGGGAAGATCACATAGAAGCTCCTCATATTTCTAGGAAAGAAATAATAAGGGACTGGCACAGAGCATATATTGTAGAATTTGAATCTATCAGGCTTACGCTTACCATTAATCAATACCAACAGAAAGTGGAAAAATAAAAATGGACACAGCTTCCAGCCTTATATCTAAGAAGCATTTTACTTGCATAAGCCTAGAAAGTTTTATTCATAAGGATCAATGCAAAACGTTTGGAAGAAAGCTGTCCAGCTGTCAACTTGAAATGAAGGCTTGGATCTTTTGCTCTCAAGCTGCAAATAAAAACAGGGCTTGCAAAGACAAATTCTCACAGGAACTGGTAAAGTAACGGGTTGCATTTGAAACAATAAGGTGCTGGTAAAAGCAGAGCACAGGGAAGATTCTTTTCAAAGGGAGGTCTGCTGCTCAGCTTCAAGTTGGTATTCTTGAAGTTATAGATCTCTTTTCTAAAACAAGCTAGTTAGTTTGCTTGGGTTGCTTTGCCTTTTAAACAGTTGATAAGGAAAGTAACTCAATAAAATTAATTCACAGTTTAGGATAAACAAAATATGAATCTAAGCTATATTTGGTCTACTGCCTACTGGTTTTAAATGTTGGAACTCCGTATTGACACTTTCAACATTATCGGACTGTAACCATAAAAACTGTAGTAAAGTGTAGAGATTTTTCAAAGGTACAAATTTGAATAAAAAAGTGTTGTAATAGGATCATTTTTATTGCCAGCCCCACCCCCAGGTCAATCTGAGACGGCAGTTGAGACTGGGCGTGTTGGTGCACTCAGATAATCCCAGATCTTGGGAGGCTATACACAGACGGATCACTATGAATCCAATCTAGTAGTGAAACTCTAAACACCCTGCAGACCCTTAATTTAAAAAAGACAGAAAAAATATCATTTTTATACTGAAAAATTCAATTAAAATAAAGCAAAGGTCATTTTATATGGTGAGATTTGCCATAGATGACAAAAATACAAGTACATTACTCAGAGCATGTAACAAAAAGTACAGGGAGTGGCCATCGTGCCACCACTAGGAAGAATTTAAGTGATGCACTAGAAAACACAATGGAGAACTGAGAGAAATAATGAGGAAGAGGAAAATGGCCAGTTGTTATAAATTTTTTTTACATATCAAGTATACATTGAATTTCATATTTTCAGAAATGTGTCATGTTGCCAAACATACTGATGAATGAATTGCTAGATGTCTGCACTTTTTTTTGCTAACATTTGGTGATGTTTGTAGAACAGAGAACTTACCGGTCTTGTAAGAAGACAACAGAAAGATGTAGGAGATGTAATTGTTCACCTGTTTCGTGAGATACTCACAGAAGTCCATCTTCATAGTGTTACTGAAATGGGTGCAAGAAAAAGTAAAAACGGACTGATTTAATGTTTATATGATAGTGAAAATTTTTCCCTCATCATATTCCATTTATTGATTTTGAAAACTTCCTGGAAGATCAAATGGCTTTGTCTGGCCAGACACTACACAATTCCCTTTGGGAAGCACTAAAGAGATTCTTTTGTTGATAAGCCTTGTGTTTTCTATGGAATGTCTCAGCTCCCTGAATAGATAGATGGTGGACTGAAAGATTTTAACCACATTTTTAAACTACTCTTTGTAAACCACAAATGGTCTCCTTTTATTCTAAGATGAAGAAGTAGATGAGTAGATGACAAATCAGGCATCATTAATGATAATTTTAAAAACATCTGAAGTAACAATGTTTTGAAAACAAATCATAAATATTAGATAACTGTGTAAATTTGAAAAGATTTTACAGATGTGCAAGTAAATATCAAGAAAGCGCTGGAATGACAATGGAGCATGTGTGACAGAAAATTATGTGGGGAATTTATAGGCCATTTTATGTCTTTGATAAGTAGTACTGATTTCTACTGCTGACATTCATAGATTTTTCCTAAGTTTCTGCTGACAGTTCTCTGTTCTAAGTAATACTACAACCTTTATCTATTATTTTCTTGTTTGTTCTATTATTTTTTCCTCATAGTTGTTTATTTCAATATTTGATCTTTATTTTTGCTTGGCTTACAAACAAGCTCAAATTTATTTCACAATGTCATTTCTTTTTTAAGTTAACTACTTCTGTTTCTTACATAGAAAAAAACATCCAAATTACTAGTTTAAATAAGAATCATTTTATTTTGCTGGCAGATTTCTTGAGTCAGCAATTTTGACTGTCCACAGCAACCATGGGGTCTGCCTGCTCAAGAATGTCTGAGATCTCACCCAGGAAGACATACCTAGGCATGACTAGAAACTCTGAAAGCCAGAATCATTTAGAAGATCTTTATGTACACCATTGGCACAAGGGATGAGTCAAAGCCTGGACTCACCTGGAGCTTCTGATCATAGCACCTACATTTCATGATTCTACATGAACTTGAACTTCCCGTGGTATAGTGGATGGCATTTGAGTGCCCACCCATAGCCAGTGTCCAGAAAATGAGGACCCAAGAAAGCTCACCAGAGGCCAGAAGGCCTTCTAGGATCTGGCTGCAGAAATCATCTTCTGGAACCTCTGCTGTGTTCTAATGCTGATAATAGCTATATGTTGGATTCAAGGGTATGAAGTTTTTAATTGCTCATTTAAAATATTACAAATATTCTTAAAATAACCTTTGGTGTCTAGATTTCTATTAATTCTATTGCAGTGTTTACTTTAAATATTTAAATTTCCAGATTTAAATTAAGAATATCATTGAAAGATGATTTACAATTACTCTACCTTTATCCTAACAGCAGTTTTCTCTTTAAGCCTAGCACCCCACCTGTCTCCATTGCTCAGTGGACCCCTTGACCAACCTTGACCAATCATCAGTTGTTTTCTGAGCTCCAGGTCACATGAGTTGCGATTGTCACACAGTCACCATGGTCAGTAAGCATTTTTTAACATAATTAGTTGCCTATTTAATCTTTACAAGATAATAACACTGTGAGAGAGTTATACTTCCTTTTCTTGTACTCCAGAAGTGTGACAGGAAAGATTAAATAATACTTTTCAAAGACTACACAGCGTAAAAATAGTTTGGACAGGAACAGCAGTTATGATTTATAGTATTAACAAGGCCTAATATGTAACTAAACAGGAGAGAGTTTGCCAGCTTAGAAAACTAAACTAATTTAGCAAGATTCTGTCTCAAAAATTAAATAAAAAATAAAGTCTGGGGATACAGGTCAGTGCAAAGGCCCTGTTTCAGTACCCAATGTTATAAAAATGTTCATTTTATGAAGATCTCGAAGATATTACTATCCAATTCTACATCTATCTGTAGCTGGGAAGGGGTGCAAAGACTTTTCTGCTATATACAAAAAGCAAACTAATCTTGACATAGTCTTCTTGACTGAGGAATGTCATCACTGTATTAAGTGTGTCTTATTCTCTGGTCTTATAAAACTGAATGAGTAGAATTCACCACTTTCTATACCCGATCAGTTCCATCTTGTCCACAGTTGTGTATCTGATGTATGCAGATCAGATACATCTGGGAGAGCAAGTAACAAGGTAGCTATTGTGTTGATTTTTACATAATTGGAACAGGATGTCATAGCAATAACAAGAATAGAAAATTGATCAAATACAATTGAAATAATGAATTATGGGTCCTCATTGGTTAGAATCATCAGAGATACCTCACTGGCTAAGGAAGAGCTTTAACAGAAAAAGCAAGATCAGCCACTAGGTAAGAGTATCAGTTCTATGAGTGGATGCACCATAAGTTATGATGTATAATATATTATTCAAAATAATTCAATCTTTAAGAAAGGAAATTCAAACCTATGCTACAAGGGTGAAACTTGATATGAGCAAAGCATAGAGAGATAACTGTTTCATGACTCACAGTTGATGAACTGCTTATTGCAGTCACAATCACAGAGAAAAACAGTAGAATGGTAGTATTTAAAAGCTAGGAAGAAGGAGAGTGAGAGTCATTTTCTAAGGGCTACATATTTCGACTTTTATTTTTATTTTTGTTTATTTTATTTTATATTTTTATTGATTTAGAACTTTTGTTTGTTTATTTTTTATTTTTATGGCCAGCTCAGCCTGCCCTGAGGGCAGGGCTGACGCAGCATGTGGTGCCGGGGATCGAACCGTGGTCCCTGCAGCCGCTCAAGCTTTCCTAAGCAGGCACTTTAGACCACTGAGCCATCCTGCTGGGCCCATATTTCGACTTGTATAAGACGAGTTCTAGAGACATATGATTGCAATGTTTGACCAAAATGATGAATGTGCTGAGTACAATAAACTACAGGTTTTAGCGTGGTTACAGTCATAGGTTTTACATGATGTGCATATTAATTCAACTAAAATTTGGAAGTTAAGAAAATATCATTTTTGCTTGATTTGTAATCAAGTTTCACAGATTTTTCTAAGACAATAAGTTAGGATTAGTTCTGTAGTTATTAAACACTAGAAAAGCAAAGAGATAGTTATAAGAATATTAAATACATCCAAGGAGGAAGACGTATTTGTATGTGAATTTGTATAGGCCAATAGATTAGAAAAAGATGAGATAAAGGGAAAGTATGATACAGGCACAGAGGATACTTAAATTACACTGTGAATTGTAGATGAGAGGTATATTTTTTGAAATATACTTGTACAATACTTTAGTATCTATTCCATTCTTTCATATTTATGTTGATTATATATACACACCTACCTGCGTGATGATAAGGTCAAGATGTTTTGTTTTGTTTTGTTGGTCATTTGACACAGGATCTTGCTTTGTAGTTCAGACTGGCATTGAAAGAGCTCAATTTGTAGCCCAGGCAAGCCTCAAACTCAGGGATCCTCCTGTCTCAGCTCCTCCAGGGTTGCAATTACGGATCTGTACCTCCATGACCAACTTAAGCACATTTTATTAGCCTTTGAAAGAAAGAATATTTATCTCTATTAACTCTCTAGATGCAGCACTCTAGATTTTTACATGGCTGGTGTACAGTGATTTAGCAGTGAATTTGTTTCCATTATGTTTTGGTGTTGGAAACCGCAGTGCATAAAATGATGGGTAATTAGGACACATGAATAGTGCAAACTCTACAAGATGATCCATGCTGGCTGACTTTGTTATTTTGCTTTCTCTTCCATGACATGAAATTCCTGACACCAACAACTTGAAGAAGAGGTTTATTTTGGATCGTAGGTACAGTCCATGGCCAGCTGGCTTCAAGGCAGAAAGAATACATGGAGAAAAGCTGCTCACATCATGGAAACTAGAGAGCAGAGAGAGCATGGAGGATCTGGGGAGTACATGCCCGGTGACCCACCTCTTCTGACCCCCCCCTCTGCCTGTCAACCCACACCCACAACTCAAACACCTTCCAAGGCCCTGTTTACGTGCACATGAGGCTTTCTGAGAAACACCATCAAATAAGTGATGGTAATAGTTGACATGATTATCCTAAATGGGCCTCAGGAGGCAAAGAACCTGTATATGCATAAGACACATTAGAGGAGGTCCACATTAGCAGCTAAACTAGAAAAACGTATTCTTCTGGACAATCATACATTACATTTTCCTAAGTGTCTTCATTTTTCAATGAAAGTATATCCTTTCAAATTTCTAATTTAAAGGTAAACATGTAAATTGATACTGACCTTACAACATGAAAATAATTCACATATAAGTAATAGGTTAGAGTACACTCTTAATTAAGAGAAAGTAATAATGGGACAGATAGTAGAGGAGAATGTAAAAGGCACATGAGAGTATTAAATGTAGAAAAGAATGGGTTTCATGTCAATAACATTTGATTCTAACATTTGTGTAATACTAATCCTGACTTCATAAAATAGAACTTTGTGATTGAGGGGAAACTCTATACACTAAATTTCCAACTTAGCATAGATTAACACAAGTAAAAAACTTAAGTATGTTGATGCTTCAGGTAATTCAATGGAAATTGCAGATATACATCATAGAAAAATCACTCAAAGCAAAATCAACTCAACTGGTGTTCTTAGTGTAAGCAAGGCTGAAGTTTGTCATTCAATCCTGTTTTATGCTAAACAAAACACACCAAATATTATCTGTTGCTCACTCAACAAAATGCCTGCTTCTAGAGGACTGTTGAACAGCTAAGAAAGACAACTTTCACTTCTCAAAATGTTTCATCACATTTAATCCCCTATGATGACCAATCTCAAAAAACCGTCAAGAGCTCTTTCTAGTTCCAGTCAGTTGTATTTTGCTGAACAGGTACTGAAGTCAGTCAGCCAACATAGGGCCCAGAACATTACAAAAATTCTGGGCCCCCACTAAGCTACGATAAGGCTCTTTCAGTACAGTGGTCTCCCACACTGCATTACATTGGATAAGTATAGTGTTAGTAAAATTAATTTATTTTTGGAAGTTTTAATTAAATTTACTGTTAACACATTGATTTAGTCTTTAAGTGACTTATAATATTTTAACAAGTTGCCTAGGTAGTAAAACATCTGACAAATGGTGAAAAGAATTATACATACTGTTATTTTACTATGACCATTTTGTTCTCACTTTTTCTACTCTTACATTTACTTGTAGTAAATTTTACAAATTGCAAAATCTGTAAATTCCACAATTCTAAGTCACATTATATGCATAGGGTACAAGATAAAACAACGATGCTTGACAATATATTTTTGAGGTCAAAGAGATTGTAGCTTGCAGAGAATTATAGAACTATAAAAAAATGATATTGAAACAATACAGTGTACATAAAATATCCACATGCATAGAGATGTCCGTAAAAGTGTCATGCAAGTGTTTGTGAGTCAAACATAATTTTAAAAAGTCATGTGAAAAAATCAAAGACAATATGTGCAAAAGACATGTTATGTTTGAAAATATGTAAGCTTTGAATATTGTTGGAATGCATCGAATAAAACATACAAAAGGTACACATTTTAAAAGCAATGTGTATCTCCTTTGGCAATTGACACATTTTAAAAATGTGTTTGGTTGTTATAGGATCTCACTGCACAGCTCACACTTGTAGTGATCCTCATGTTTTCAGCTTCTCCACCCCTGGAATTACAGGTGTGTGCCAATACACTTGAACTAGACCACTAGCTCAGCACAGCCAGGGGCATGGTTGGCTTGACATGTAGTGTTAGGGATCCAACCTTTGTCCCTGTGCTTGCCTGAGCAGGCACTTAGTCTGCTGAGCCATCTCACCAGCTGTGTGTGTGTGTGTGTGTGTGTGTGTGTTTGATACAAGGTCTTATACACTATGCAGTTAAGGCTGACCTTGAGCTCATTTTATAACTTAGGCTGGTCTTGAACTCAAACAATCCCTCTGCCTCAGTCTTTTGATTGCTGAGATTGCAGGCATGCATTACCACACCCAGAGGACACAATGAATTTTTAATAATAACAATCATTGGAAAATACAGACCATGCAAAAAAATTGCTTATCATGTGCTGGTCTTATTTCTGTGGTGGCACTTTGCAGAGATATTTAGGATGTGAGATTATAGGTAAAGTGAACAGATGAAAAGCCATTGCCTCTACAAGAGAGTTGGAAAAGATAAATTAAGGAAGTTAAATTAATATAACTTAAACATTGATTAATCATTAGGTGAAACTTTTCAAATAGTAGGAGCCATTTTCAGTATTAATAGCTGAGTGGTTGATGATTATTGTGCTATTTAACGGAACTATTAATGATGGGCGATTATTTTCTCAATATATTAGTCTCATTATGGTCATATTAATCTTATGTGATGAATCAATAGTATTGATCAATTCAAACACACGCAGTTTTTTAATTTAACTGATTATGTAGAAGCCAATGGCCTTCTATAGAAGGGTTTTCAAAATAATGGTGACAGACAGTGGCTTAAAAGTACTTGGAATAATTTATATATGGTTTATGTACCTGTCAAATGGTATGATTGTTCAGTTACAATCAAGTTAGGAACTTAAACCTACTGAAAAGATGAGATATAAAATAGTCTACCACAAAATATCTATTTGAGGCATTATTATTTATTT
>PVJA010002175.1:60592-111079 GCA_004027025.1 Myocastor coypus | reverse complement strand
CTTTGAGCTCACTTTTGTAGCCCAGGCTGGTCTCGAACTCGCAGCGATCCTCCTGCCTCAGCCTCCCAAGTGCTGGGATTACAGGCGTGCGCCACCACGCCCGGCGGGAGAATGTGTTAGATTTTTAATGGAGAGTTGAAAATACAACAGTATGCAATAAAGGTATAGAATTAAATATACGAGTAGAGGCAGGCTATCTCAGTCCATCAAGGATTCTATGACAAATATCATAAACAGTAGGTTATGAATGATAACAAATATTTCTCAAATTTACGGACACTAGTATCTTCAAGGTCATAGTGCCAGTGTACCATTGTCTGCTAATAAGTTGCTTCTTTCATGGGTAGCTTTTTTTTTCTGGTGTATTGCATAGTGCAAGAAAGAAATCTGGTACAATATTTTCACCCCCTTATTAGTACAATAAGCACATTATAAAGACTTAACCTGTGTGACCTCAGGCTTCCCCTCTAGCACCATTAAATCACTACTTAAGGTTCAACATATTGATTCAGGAGCAAAACAGAACTTATTTCATGGTAGATTCCTGGCAAGTATATTAAAGTGGATGGGCTTCTCCTCCAAGAACTAAAAAGACATAAGGGCAAGGATAGAAATGTAAATACATGAGGTAGATCAGAAGCTTAGCGTGAACAGGAGATCAGAGAATTGGGAAGACAACATTGTTTTTTCTTAAGGCATAGGTGCGAAGAAATTCAATATTACCTTTTTATTTTTATACTCTTTTTATCTTATTAGTACATGTGTGTAATACATAACTTTATATGTATGTGGAAATATGGTACATATACATAATACATCCAAATCCTCTTTCTTCACCTCTTATCCTTTGTCTATTATCGCATTCCTCCATTATAATATTTGAATGTTATTTTAATACCAACTATTTTTTCAAAATTAATATTAATACTTAATTTACTGTTAGTAGAGTAAATGCCAGAAAAAAAAATGTATCTTCATGCTCATCAACTGATTATTACAGCAACTTAAAGAAAAGAATATTATTTGATGTAAAAATTGAACAAAATGGAATGCAAAAACAGCCTTTGTTGGTTCAGAGAAGCTTTTAGTCTGTGTTTAAATTGTAGCAAACCACCTGTGCATATACTTCTATTTGCACATAGATTCTTAGGCAGAAAACTTTAACAAATATTCAAATATAAGATCCACAAAATTGGACAACATGGGTGTCTTTGGTGAAGTGATTCTCTGAGGTTTTGCGTACGTATATACTTAATCGCTAATTTTAGGAAATTACAGAAAGTGAGTGTGCTTCTACAGAGACAGAGAAGTTCCCTGCAGTGACACACGTGGCAATGGAAGGAATGGGACAAAGGACGCAAAACAGGGAATCGGCTGTGTCATTTTTATTTTCAGTGAAAGATAAAAGTAAACAAAAAGAGAAAGGTTGGTATAGACAGATCTTAAAGTGCAAAGGAAATTTTAAAAAATTCTTTTGAAAAAATTTTAACACTTTTCCAAATTAGGAGAAAAGTTAAACAGCACAAAATGACAAAGACTTTGTTGGTTTAAAGGAAATTTGGGGAAGGAACCCACTTCTAACAAACTATAAATCGCTTTGTACAATAGTTCACCAGCTGTTTGAGTACTTTTGGCATTTCACGTAGTGTTTCATCAAATACTAAATTCTGAATGCAGAATCAACTACCTAGATGGCTCATTTCAAAAAAATAGCTCCAGAATAGTAATTAATTAGACATTAATTTTAGTCATGTGAATTATCTGTTAATTAACCTTTGTCACTGACACCTACAAACACAGAACTAAAGTAATTCCAATTTATACTTTTACTATAAGAATATGTATGTAATCTGTTCACTCTAAGTACTTCAGAGACATTAATTCGTAGCCACATATGGAAAGGCACATCTAAAATGCATTAAAAAGTTTTCTTTTAGGTATTGCTCTCTCAGACATTTTATTATAGCGATTGGTAATCCAAAGAACCTTTTATCCTTTAAAAGCCTAGTTTATATTTTATAGCACTGTTTACTAAATGCTTAATGTCTACTTTAGCTATAACACAGATGTCTTCTGAAACACCAGCTGTTCTTAAATTTTATGTACCTGCTTGATAACTGATACACACATTATAAACAGTTTTGCTATAAAACAGCATTTTTGTAACTCAAATTGAAGGGAAAAGCTATTTCAGTAACTATAATCTTATATTGTCTACCATCTTCATTTTGATCAGTATAAGTCGCAAAAGCTGATACTTGATTTTGATTAACTTTTATTTAATGACAATCTAAGCATTGTGAATGAAATAAAAATGATGATGATAAAAGTGACTTAATTGTTTCAAAAAGAATAAATAGATTAAATTTGTTGACTTTGTCATTTTACACTTACCTGCCCCTACATCACCTAGCATAAAATGTTCTTCCTTTTTAAGTTAAAACAGCCCACAATTAGTTTTCCATTGTGGTTTAAAGTAGCTAATTATTTTTATTCTAGCTCAATTATGTATTGTAATAATTTTCCCTCCAATTTTATCAATATTCCTTGATATATATTTATTCCATGTGCCTCAGGTATTATCCAGGTCGATTATATTTTCTAAATATTTGAAATGTAAACAGATAGTTTCCTCACATAATTTCCAATAATGTAATTTTCATCTGTGTTTATGCATGATACTTATTGTAGGATAACTACATGAATGCCTAAATTTGTTTTTCCCTGGCAAAGAGAAAGATAAATATCTGTCAATCTATCATCTCTTTGGTGCTATAAATTGATACTTTTAATTCATTTCTTTTCTTTCTTAATTTTAAGTGGCAAAGATTTCTATAGCATAACACTTATTGACAACCACCTATGGGCTGATTGCCATGAAATGGTACAGATATGAAGCACAGAATAAAATATAGTCAATTATACAAAGGCCAAATACTACTATTCAAATTTATGTGGTCTATACTTAATACTTACAATTTAAAATTTTGTCATAACACACATTGAGATACAAATATAGTATAATATTTATGAATAGAGTAAGAATATTGGCTTTCCACTGTCATTGGTTGTTTTTAGTAAGTGAATGCCATATGCACAGCTGCATGAGAGCCTCCTGAGGATCATGAGACTGCCACATTATGTCTCTGTGTCACATTACTTAGCATCTTAACTCATGGTCCTGGGCCTTGCTAAATCTGTTTATTCATTTTGGTGGTGAAAAAATATCATTGCATCAAGGAGGAACAGCCCTAGAAAAATTTATAAATTATTACATCTACAAAAAACACCACAAACAATCAAATTTGCCTAAATAATTATTACTTGAAGATGACATGATACTCTACTTGGAATATACACAAACCTCCTCCAAGAAGCTCCAACAATTAATGAATAAATGCAGTAGCATAGCAGGTTAAGAGAGTCAATACCCACAAATCAATAGCATTTGTTTACACACACAACAAACATACTTAG
Source organism: Myocastor coypus (assembly GCA_004027025.1). Classification (NCBI taxonomy): domain Eukaryota; kingdom Metazoa; phylum Chordata; class Mammalia; order Rodentia; family Myocastoridae; genus Myocastor; species Myocastor coypus. Next base: position 107,602 of record PVJA010002175.1, on the reverse strand, counting down.
AGACAAATTAGAGAAACAATACCCCTCACAACAGCAGCCGAAAAATGAAGCACCTAGATATTAATCTAAGTAAAGAAGTAGAAGATCTATGCAGTGGAAACAGCACTCTGAAAAAATAAAGAACAGAGAGAATTTCAGAAAATGGAAATATATTCCCTGCTCCTGGATGGGAAGAACCAACATTATGAAGATGGCCACACTTCCAACCAAAATTGTTGTATAGATTTAATTAAATTCTGTTCAAACTACCACCAATATTCCTCACAGATCTAGAGAAAATATTCCTAAAATTTATTTGGAGCCAGAAAAGGCCTAGAATATCCAAGGCAATACTGGACAACAGAGGCAAGTAAGGAGATATTACAATCCCTGACTTGAAATTATACTACAAACTGCTGTCATAAAATCAGCATGGTACTGGCAAAAAAAATAACCATCAATGCAACAGATTATAAGATAGATGCACATAAAACTACAAGCACATTCAGCCAACTTATCTTCAATAAATGGGCCAATCATGTTTCCTGGAAGAAAGACATTCTCTTTAATAAATGATACCGGAAAAGCTGGCTTGCTACATGCCATAAATTAAAATTTACCCAGGTCTCTCACTATACAGTAAACTGAAGTAAAGATGGATTAAAGATCTAAGCATTCCAACAGAAACACTAAATCCACTGGAAGAGAAATTAGGTGGAAATCTTGAAGATATGTGGTAGACAAATATTTCATGAACAAAAATCAAACTATAGGGGAAATACTTCAAAGAATCAACAACTGGGACTTCCTCATATTGAGAAGTTTCTGCATATCCTAGAAATTTTGAACAGAGAGAAAAGACAGCCCACAAATTTCAAAAAAAAATTCTTAACCAATAATTACTCAGACAAACGTGTATGTCTAAAACATACAAAGAACTAAAAGTAAAATAAAATAAAATAAATTAGGTCCCCAAAATTTAAACATCCCATCCAAAAATGGGCATCTGAGTTGAATACATACTTCTCAGAGGAAGAAATACATGATGCAGATAAATACCTGAAAAAATGTTCCACATCACTGGTTATTCAAGGAACGACAAATTAAAACACTGAGATACCATCTCACCCTGGAAAGAATGGCCGCCATGAAGAAATAAACTAATAATAAATGCTGGAGAGGCTGTGGGGTTAAAAAAAAAATCCTTCTTTTCTGCTGGTGGGAATGTAGACTGGTCCAACCAGTGTGGAAATCATTGTGGAGACTGATCAGAAAGCTAGGACTAGAAATCTCATTCAATTCAGTTATTTCCCTTATGGGAATTTCCCCAAAATAATGGAAAACATTATATTAGAGTGATATATATACACCCATGTATATAGCAGCACAATTTGTGCTAGCTAAATCTTGGAGACAACCAAAATGCCCATCTCCTAAGAAATGGATGAAAAGTTGTTATATTTTTATATTTTTATACAATGGAGTATTGCTTAGCTATAAAAAAAGACAAATGTGAAACCTTCATAGTGTAAGAAAACAAAAGAAGAAATAAACCTTCACAGGTATAATGAATTAAGTGGAAAGACATGGAATTTAAGGATCAACAATGAAGAATGGAGAAAGGAGAAAAGACAGGAGAAAGGTAGGGTGAGAAGCGTTCAAGTACATGCACAGCATTGCTGAGGTGGTGGCACTAAGAATTTCCATCAGTTTCTTAAAAATAGCAGTTAATGTGTAGAATTCTCACCTGGACTAGCTCTGTGTGTTGATATCTATGAACTAAGCAACTACATTGAGGACAGCAATGTGTAACATAATAAACACACATGAAATATGAAATATGTTTCATCTTGGTCTTCTAAGTGCATACAGATTATACAGATTAACGTATTAATGTTATATTAATTATTGGCATGCTCTCTTTAAAGTAACTTTTTTTTTTTTTTTTTAGGGCTAGTGCGATAGCTCAGTAGAATAAGCCCCTGTCTGGCAAGCATAGGGCTCTCAGTTTAATCCTTGGTACTGGGAATAAAGACCAAAAAAAAAAAAAAACTTAGAACAAGGTAATAAGAGATAAAGAGAGACAAGAACAAAAGTTTAAGATTTATGAAAGCATAAGATAATATTTCATCATATATCCAATCTTATATAACTATTTGTGGCAATCTGAGGATTTGATGATAAAATAGATAATATACTAATAATTGTTAATGAGCTATTCTTGTTTTGAAAACAAAAATAGCTTGTTTCTAAGCAAGATATGTTAACAATCTTAACATATGTACTGTTGTCCATTACTCTATTTCTGTATTTGTTTTGCTTTTGCTTTTATTGTTCAAAGTAAAAGATAACAATAATTTTTTTTTTCATTCTCACTGTTAATTAGTATTCCTGACCTGGAAACTACACTTAGAAAAAAATATTTTCAACAAGTTGCTATTACTGAATAATTTTACAAAATAATCTCAATTTGAAATGCATGAATTACTAAATAAGTTATTATCTTGTGCAGGAGTTTATACGTTAGCATATAGTCTATGCGTTTATTCTTTAATACTGAATGCCTGATATGGACAAGATCCTAGTTAAGGTTCAGTGTCAAAAAGGACATGATCTTAGCCCTTCAGTGCTTGCCCAATACAAACAGTTCTATTAGCAGCTTCTCTCAGTTACTCTTCTCTTATTGCTGGGACAAATACCTGACACCAAAATTGAAGGAAGGAAAGGTTTATTTAGCTTACAGTTACTGAAGGTTTCAGTCCACACTAAGCTGGGTCCAAGGGAGACAGGACCATGGCAGAAGACAAAAGTTCATGGAAATGGAACAGCAACAATGAAACAGGCCAACAATAAAAACAGAGGCAACCGACCAACCAGGGCAACAGAGAGCAACAGAGGGAGAGTTTATTTCTCTGCTTCTCTTATAATACATTCATGCTATTGATCCAGGATAGGGAAGGTACACATACCCATAACCCCAGCAGTACTCAAACACATAAACCCCAGTGGATCATGAGTTAGTCTCAAACTCTAGAAATCCTCACCCCATGACTGCATAAGGCTTTGGCGGGGAGCAACAAGATATAAATCATAACACTGCTGAAGGGACAGAAAAAACTGTTTCTGGACTTACAAAGAACTCAGTCACTTAATCTCTGATAATCAACTGAACTCAAGTCAAGTAATCTCTTTAACATGAGTATGTAATTACTAAAACATATAACATCAACAAAGTTCCAAGGAACTGTAGAAAAGAAATTATTTGGTACAGAAGCACTTAATGTCATAAATACTGTTATAACAAAAGAGAGCTACATATAGGAGTGAAACCTGTCCATTATATGATCAGGTACTTATTTAGAAATGAAGAAATCTGACATTGATTATCTCTTTTAATAGTTAACATAATTTACACAAGCATGGAGACACACTCTTGTAATTCTGCCCTCAGGAGGCTGAGGCAGATGGTCATGACATGTTCAAGGCCAATCTGAGTAATGCAGCAAGACCCTCTCTCAAAAACTGTACTAAGACTTAAAGAGTAATATTTTTTTAGTTTAGAAGGTTATGCAAATTTCTTTTATATTTCCCACAAACAGTACCTTTGGATTCAGGTCAATCCCACTACAACTCACATAAGTATTTCCCGTCTACACTTTCCAGCTCAGTACAACATGAGTTCATTTTTGCTCTTTTTCCACCTGTAAGTAAAAGGATCTTCTGAAAAATCTTCAGGATTAGTCATAAAACAGGGCTTTCATAATCCTGTGTGTTATTTTTCATAATCCTTTATGTTAATTTTGTTGTTTTAAAATTTCCTCTTCTTTGACCTACAATTCCAGTGTTAGAGCCACACAATATGTCTACGAAAGAAATTCATTGTAATTATAGCTTGGCATATAAATATTTATATGTGCTGCACAAGGAATGCAGAAATAAGGGTTTTATAAAGAAAGTTAGGCAGAAATATTAGTAACTTGACTATTACTGATCACTCTGTCTCTTAGTGTCTGTCTTTCGGTCTCTGTTTCTGTGTCTCTGTCTCTGTCTGTCTCTGTCTGTCTCTCTCTGTCTCTCTCTCTCGCTCTATCTCTTTGTGCTGTTGTTTGATGCCTTTAATTCTTTAAGAAATGACGTACATTTCTTTTCCTCTTATTTCATGTGTGTGTGTGTGTGTGTGTGTGAGTGTGTGTGTGCGCGTGTGCGTGAGCGTGCTGAGATATGGTTTCATCAAGTTACTAAATTGTCCAGGCTGGCTTGGAGTTTGCAGTGCTCCTGATCTCACCTCCCAGAGGGACTGGATTGCAGGTGTGCACTGCTTCCCTTGATTCAGTCTCCTGACTGTTCAGTGACAAAACGAGTAGAGACTTTTGCTTAACTCCTTTGATATGCTTCTAAGAGGAGCGGTGAGATTTCATGCATTTCTATATTCTCGAAGCAAAGGCTGGCATTTACTTCATGTAGGCTTCCAGTAATGTGTTTCAAATTGATTACTTGTATTCTTGCAAGAGCAGATGTTTTAACATGTAAAAGCAGAACTGTGTATACACTTGACAGTTCTTTTGAAGGAATGTCTGAATAAATATATTTGTATTCTAACTTTCACGTGATAAAATCATTCAAAGGTAGCTTTTACCCTCAAGATATTCCATAGACATGATAAATCATTTCAATAACCTGTGCTCCATGGAACATTGTAAATAAACTGGAAAAATCAATTGTAAGGAAGTGCGGGTTATGTTCCTGTTGACAACACTCAAAAGAAAACTCTGCTTCCTTTGAAGACGGTGATCTAATTAGGAGTGGCAATGTATTTAAATGTGTGTGCTACAAGGATTTATGATAAGATATACAGAAAGAATATGTGGGGGGTAAAAAAAAAAGCCCTATAATCTCTCTACCTTGGCTGTAATTTTTTTTCTCACTTTACTTTTATTTATAATAGATCATGGGTCCAGGAAAGATAATACAAACCTTCAATCCTGGCACTTTGAAAGACTGAGGGAGCAGGATCACAACTACAAGACTGTCTTGTGAAATCCAGTGAGATTCTACCTCAAATAAATAAATAAATAAATAAATAAGCAAAATAAAATACAAGTGTTGGAAATGTGTCTCGTTGGTAGAGTGCACCTGGGTTTGACTTTCCCTACTGCAAGAAAAACCAAAGAATATTGATTCATGGGAAAATATTCTTCAGTTTGATACATGGCCTCCATTAGTGAAAAAAAAGTCTAAATTCAACTGAGAGATGTCAAGTCTTCATTCATTGTCCAAGACAATCTAAAAGTTGAACGGATACTTTGGGAAGAAAAATAAAATATGAGGTTATGGGTACAGAACACATGGAGGAAAGTGTGTGGAGAAATTAAGTGGAATAATCCCTTAAATAATAATGTAAAGCGGATAGTGGTGATCGTTCTCCTGTATCTAGTAGAAGAAAAACTTTGAAAAGGAGGACGGAAGATTATTTTAGATTTTACATCCATACTAGGTTTTTAAGGATAAGTAGCAATGTTGTAGATGATAAGGCAGGAAAAGACATACCCAACAGTACCACTTAACAAAGCAATGCATGTCCAGTAAATTCCCAGTGGAAGGTGTCTGCTGCCAAGCAGTATTAGCTGAGGGTGTGAAAGTCCTTAATCCATGCAGTGTTATTGCTGTCACCGTGGTCTCAACTATAGATCACATACATCAAAAAGTAAAAGAAAATAGGGGTTTCAAGTGTAAGTACATAGCATTTATCAAATCTGTGATAACAACGACAATGTTATACTGCAAGGAAATGGCGTACGTGGGGGTAAAGGCTTGGGTTTTCCAAAAGTCAAGGAATATCCTCAGCTAAATCACCCCCTTGTCTATCCCAGATGTTTAAAATTTAGACACAAAACTGCAGTGCAAAGACAAGTAAGAAAATTTTGGAATCAGGAATAACCGGACTTGAATTGTTGATTTATCCTACTGAGGATAGGCTTTCTCCAACTTAAAGAACATGTTCCTCTCTTTCTTGGAAAATGTTTCTAATTCCATGCAATAAAACTAATTCTTTTGCTATAGTCATATGCACTAGTATATTCCCAGGTTGCTAATAATTACTTAAACTGACAATATTTGATTCCTTATACTATTTTCATATGAACATGTGGGTATATTTCCTTGAAAGAGAAAATTTTTCTATAGGAATTTCTAAAAGTATTTTGAAACATTCCAGACATATTAGCATTCATTTATCTGTCACAAAGGATATTTGTTACACTATTGTATTTATGTAATTAATTACTTTATGAGCTTAAAAGTATAAAACCCACCTTTCTCCTAATTTGCAAATCAGCGCTCACTATTACTCCCATTTTCATCCCAAATTTTTTTCTCACCATTGAAAGAAGTTATTTCATATGAAGTCTTGGAAAAAATATTATGAGCAATCATTTATATAATGATCTAAGGTGATGCAGATTGAATTTCAGGTGGCAATGTAAAGTCCAAGGAAATACTACATTATTCACAGCCTCTTTTTTTTGGCCCAGGTCAGATATTTGTGTTGGCTCTTTTTTTTTTTTTTTTTTTCGTCTTTTTTGAGACAGGGTCTCGCTATGCAGTTGAGGCTGGCCTTGAGCTCACTTTTGTAGCCCAGGCTGGTCTTGAACTCGCACCAATCCTCTTGCCTCAGCCTCCCGAGTGCTGGGATTACAGGCGTGAGCCACCACGCCAGGCTGTGTTGGCTCTTAAGAATGTTAATAATCTAGACTAACATTTAAAGTTCATGGAATGAGCCTCACATCCTTTACTTTTTTTTAATTACATTTTTAGTGTATATTGATTGTGCAGATTGATGGGATTCTGTTTTTAAGGTATATTACATTTTCTGATTTGCATATGTTGAACCATCCTTGCATCATTGGAATGAATAATACTTGGTAATGGTTTGTAATCTTGTTGATGTCATGTTGCATTCTGTTTGACAATATTTTATTAAGGATTTTTACATCAAATATCAGCCAGTATTATTCTTTCTTGACTACATTTTCCTCTGGTTTCCAAAACAGGGAAAGGCTTGCTTCCAGGAATGATTTAGGGAGTACTGATACCTTTTCAATTTCTTTAAAGAGTTTGGTTAGCCGGGCGTGGTAGCGCACGCCTGTAATCCCAGCACTTGGGAGGCTGAGGCAGGAGGATCAGTGCGAGTTCGAGACCAGCCTGAGCTACAAAAGTGAGCTCAAGGCCAGCCTGAACTGCATAGCGAGACCCTGTCTCAAAAAGACAAAAAAAAAAAAAAAAAAAAAAAAAAAAAAAAAAAAAAAAAAAAAAAAAAAAAAAAAAAAAAAAAAAGAAAACAAATAAAGAGTTTGGTGACAGTGTCATTGGTTTCTCTTCACATTTCTTAGATGATTCCACAGTGAATCTGTCAATGTGGCTATTCTCTGTTTTTAAGTTTGTAATTATGTTCTTAATTTCATAGGCTCCCACTGGTTTCTTTAGAACATACAGACATTAGAATATATGCCTCCTTGACTTAGTTTTGAAAATTTGATTATCTCCAGAAATCTATTCATTTCTTTTGTGTTTTCCTTCTTATTAGAATATAGGTTTTCTCAGTAGGAATTTATGAAATCCTGGATCTCTGCGGAATATACTGACATATTCCCTTTTGATTCCTAACTTCTTGAATTGGTGTTCTTGCTTTACACTTGTTGATCAGGATGGATAATGGTTTGTACATTTTATTTAGTCTTTCAAAGAACTAGTTTTTTAACACTTTGTTTTTTGTATTGTTTCTGCAGTCTCCGCTACATTAATTTATGTTCTGATCTTTATAATTTCTCCCCAATAAGAGCTTTGGATGTGATTGTTTCATTTTCTAGAAGCACTAGAATACCTTTTTGAAATCTGTTTTCTTGATAAGTGCATTCACCTGTATCAATTTTCCTCATAGGACTGCTTTCCTTGCATCTCATAGGTTTAGGTATATTTGTATCAGCATTATCATTTAATTATACACAGTGTTTAATTTGTCTTTAATTTCCTCTGAAGCTTGTTATTCAGAAGTGTGTTGTTAAATTTCCATGTGTTAATGTATTTTGTATAATTTATTTTGCTGCTAATTTTGTTTCATTGCACTATAGTCAGACAGTAAATATGGGATGATTTCAATTGTTCTATGTTCCATCAAACTTATGGGAAAAGTCCCATATGCAGCTGAGAAGAACATATGTCTTACATATATGGATTAATTAGAATTTTTTGTTGAGTTTTTGTCTAGTTGTTGTCAGAATGGAAGGGATACTACAGTCATCTACTACAATTGTGCTGATGTTTATTTGATTTTCATGTCAGTTAATATTTATTTTATTGGTGCACACACGTAGTCCCAGCACTTGGGAGGTTGAGGCTTGAGGATCAGTGTGAGTTTGAGATCAACCTGGGCTACAATAGTGAGGTCAATGCCAGCCTGAACTGCATAAGGAGACCCTGTCTCAAAAGGAAAAGAAAAAAAGAGTCTGTTTTAGGCAGCTGTGTGAACCAGTTGGATGCATAAATATTTATGATTGTTATTTCTACTTCTTGAAATTTTGAATTAATGAGCATGTAGTAAACTTTTGGTATCTTTTGTTCAGTTTGAAAAAGTTCAGGTTCACATTGTGTACAAACAGAAGAGCCACCCCTGATATTTTCTGGATTCCTGTGGAATACAGAATTGTCCATTCTTTGACTTATACTCAGAATTTCTTTTCTGAGTTGAATGTGTTTCTTTTTTGTTCCTGTAGATAGACATGTATCATTTTATAAAAATAGCTCTGAGATTGGAATAAACTCATTGTTCACTATAAAACATGGTAACATATTTCTTCTTACACATTGTAAATAAATATTTATTTTGTCTTATTTATTTGATTGAGAAATAGAAATGAGATAGTCTCAGAGCAAGTTAGTAGGAAGGTTACAATAATTAATATGTTGCATATTATTGTCTGCATAATCGTTCTTTAGAGCACAAGACACAGACATAATATCTTGTCCAAATGCTGTTAGTACAGATATTTCTTCTCATTGGACTAAGACAAAGTAGCTCTGTATCTTTCCTATCAGCAAAGTCTAGTGAAGAAAATTAATTATTATTTTCTTACAGTGCAGTACTTCACTCCATTTAAAAGTATTATTTGGAATACGTTGGGATGCAGTTCTGCTGTTAACCCAGTGCTATTATGGGCTATTGGACTATCATGGGTTATTCAGCTGAATTCATTGACTTACAATATTTACGTGTCAGTGAACATGCTTCTTGAATGCAGCATATTATAGGCTCCTTCTTCTCAATCAATTCTAGTAGTTTATTTTATTTTATTATTAAATATTAACATAAATAATTATATAGCATATTAGAAATGAAAATGTGAAAGATATAAGATTTAGACAAAGTGAATTTTAGAGATATATTTCTTTCTTTTTCTTTTTTTTTTTTTTTTTTTTTTTTTTTTTTTTTTTTTTTTTTTTTTTTTTTTTTTTTTTTTTTTTTTTTTTTTTTTTTTTTTTTTTTTTTTTTTTTTGTCTTTTTAAGACAGGGTCTCGCTATGCAGTTGAAGCTGGCCTTGAGCTCACTTTCGTAGCCCAGGCTGGTCTCGAACTTGCACCAATCCTACTGCCTCAGCCTAATTAGAATTCTCAAAGTAGAAATAGGCAATAAATATTTAAAGACTAAAATTTCTAAGTTTAGTTGAACTTATAGCACCACATTTGCAAGAAAGATAAACTTTTTGGACAAGAAATATAAATAAAATTATACCAAGATACACAAAAATGAAATTGATGAAAACTAATTGTAAAGAAAAAAATCATTAAAGCATATAGATAGAAAACAATTAGCTATGGCGGAGTAAAATTAAACAGCATCTAATTCTGCATTGGAAAAGAAAACAATAAGTGGTAGGAAACTATACTAACTAATTCAAATGACTGAAAAAAATCTGTCTTCATTGAATTTTATACTCAGCAAACATACTTTTAAAAACTGAAAGTAAAATATTTTCCAATTATATAAACTCTAAATATTCTAATATCTCCAGGCATAGCATATAGAAAATAACAAATAGCATAATCCCGAAGGCAAGAGAATAAATAGCTCTCAAACTAATAGTCATGAGAACTATGTAAAATGTAATTATAGTATATTACATGAACCCATCTCAAAGATTACTGAAAATTTCTACAAAACACTATTAATCTTATGCAGGGCTATATACTTTGTTTTTAATATCTATCTATCTATCTATCTGTGCATTTGTATGTGTATGTGTGTGTGTGTAAAAGACACGGAAGAAATAGAATAAAGTCAATGGAAAATGGAAATAGACATTTCAAAGTTTCTAATACTAGAAGAAAATATCATACCACGTTTTATAAGTAGACTGTAAGTCAAAAATACAGCATAAATCACAAAAGTGAAAATTAAACAATATTCAGATAATTAATTAAATGTTAATTAATTAAATATTAGATATTACAAAACACATTCCAAAATTAAATTTAAATCATTAGTCCAACTAGGAGGCCAGAATGTTGTGTATCATACATTCGAACCTGAGATCAATTCCGAGTACTCACATAATAGCTGAGTATGTTAATATATACAAAAATATCAACTAAGAAACAATTTTCATGATAGCAAAGAATTACTAAGAAGAAAATATAAAATAAACACTGGAATGACAAATATGTGACCAGCACTTCTAATATTTTGAGGATAGTATATAGCACAATGTCCTAGTTTATCTTGGACATAGACAGTGTCAGTGACACTTACTGGTGGCCAAGTGTCACTTGTTGGATTGAGTTACTGCTATTTCCTACATATCTGTCCTGTACACCTAGACAGAATCATGAACCAAAGGTACGATATGCTGATGGAAATATTTTGCTGCTTTGTACGAATGATTTGAAAGACTGCTGCCATTTACCAGCTTTTCACTTGTATTTAATTATTTACCCTATTTAATGATTTCTTTCCATCTGCTTCATGGAGTTGTGGTCATTTTGATCCCTATCTAGAAAATATTTTACTTGCATGTGTAGGGTTTTCTTTGTCATCATGAAAATCTTTTAGTTGTTTTTTGACATGGAAGTATTTCACTTCTCCATTATACTTGAAGGAAAGTATTGCAGGGTATATCAGTCTGGGTTAGAATTTATTTTCTTGCAAGACTTGTAATTTCCTCCATTCTCTTCTTGACTTCATAGTTTGTAAAAAGAAATTTGCCATTATTCTGATAGGTTTACCTTTGAATGGGATCTGTTTCTGTACTCTATCAGCTTTTAGTATACTGTTCCTGTGCTGAATTTCTGGCATCGTGATTGTTATATGTCTGGGTGTGGTTTCAGTTGAGTTGATGTTATTTGGAGTTGTATATACTTTAGTTAACTGAATTCCAGAATGTTTCTCCATATTTGGAAAGTTTTCTACTATTACTTCTGTCCATATTCATTTTATATCATTTACACTGATTCCTTCTTTCTCATTGATGCCTATTAGTCTTACGCTGTTCATGTTTGCATTGTCTTGCAGATGTTGAATTATATTTTCCTGCAACCTAGTTGTTTTAAGAAATCTTTTCTTACTTTTTCATCGGCTGCAATGTTGTTTTCAAGGCCTGAAAGTCTGTTTTCACTTTCACTGAAACAGTTTTGCTAGCTTGTGATTGAGGTTTTAATTTCCTGCATAGTACTTTGAATCTGCTTCATGCATTCTATTTCCTTCCTATATTGCTCATTCAAAGATTCCATTGTTTTTCTATTCTCCTCTATTTTTTGTTAGTGTCTTCCTTAGAAGCACTTAGTACTTTTTTCATTATAATCATTTCTTTCTTGACTTCAGAAATTATTTCTTATCTGAATTCCTCTATACTTTTCTGCAGTTGTTTCTTTACTTCAGATGTTATTATTTCAGAGATTTCGGATTTGTGATTTCCAATTCCTTGTATACTATTGTCTCTTGAATTTTTTCTAGGTGGACTCAAGACCAGAGAATGCATTTTGTTCCTTCTGTTTACCATTTTTTATAGCCCTGCCTTCTGACCTTTTGTGTACAGTTTTGGTAGAGTTATTACTTTAGCACCAGATTTGGATCTACCAAGTTCAAACTCATCCAGGCGAGTGGACCTTTTGTCTGGCTACTGTGCTCCACTCCTTCCTACTGCAGTCATTTCAGGTGAAGCCACTGTAACACTCTAGTAAGATGTTCTTCCCCTGGATCAGTTGGGTGGCTGTTGTCTGTAGCCTCAGCAGGGAGTTTTGTCACAGGGTTCCACACTGGGCCTGTCTGATGGATATAGTTCCATTCATATGCCTGGCCTGGATGCTAGGTCAAATGAGTTTCTTGCAGGCCCTAAGTTTTGAACAGCATTCTGTTGAGCTAGACTGGTAATCATAAAATTCTTCTGTTCTTGTTTGTCAAGGAAGTATCTTCTTTATCCATCAGATTTGAAAGGCAGTTTCGCAGGATACATTGATCTGGGTTGAAGATGATTTCCTGTGAGGCATCACCATCCGGGGACAATATCAGGATGACACAACCCAGGTTCTCACTCGACCTGCTAAGAGCACCATGCTGGCACACCATCCTGGTATTCTTAGGCTCTCCTCACTGACACAACCATCCCTGAGCAATGGAAAAAGTGAATTGCACAGACTCACACTCTTTTTCCTCCCCAGAACCACCATCCTGGGAACAATGGCAGAAGGGAGAATGGAGACTGACACTTCACTAGGTGGCACCAGCATCCCTGGCACAGTAGAGGAAGGGGGAGTTCAGATAGGTTCAGATTTCCACTTGACATGTGGGTGTCAACATTCCAGGCAATAGAGGTTCCAACAAGCTTGGGATATGCTTTAAAATAAATCTACTTCTTTAACACTTGTTATAATTTGCAAGCATGTGACAAATAGAGTATTTCTCTAACAGTAGCTTTATTGTGCAAATTTAAGTTTTCTATAAAGATATGTTAGAGTAAATATTCATAAAACGTGTATATTATGTACAGCTCTTCAACAACTAGACTTAGATTTTCAGAATTAATTTTCCTTTCTTTTGTGTTTTGAATTTCTTAATTTATTATTGATCTTTATTCCTTCCATGTTGTGGTTTTGAATAACGATTTTTTGCTTCATTGCACAAATTAGTTAATCCATTGTTTTACTGATTTCCTGACACAGATAATTTATTATTAATAAAATGTTCTCTTTCCTTCATCTTATATGTGTGTTTATTTTTCTTAATATTTCTACTATGTTTATTTATATCAATAAATATATTTACTGCTCTAAAATTTCTTGTACATAATATTTTAGGCAGTTATGTATTGATAAGCTTGCTGTTATCTAGATATTTTTAACTGAAGATTTATTTTTATATTGGATTCATGCGTTTATGTCTCATACATTTTTATTGTTATTTTAGGCTTTTTTGAGTTTACTTATTTATATTTTTATTACTTTTAATAAGAATTTAAAATGTGACCATTTCAAAACATGGTAGTAGAACACTCACAATAATTGATACAATATTCCTGTCCTTGTTATAGTTATACAGGGCACAGGGTGTAGACATGATAAATTTTCTAATGGTTATTGGTATAATAGATTTCTTCTCTTTGATATGAGACGATAGTTCTATACCTAGTCCAATGTTCCGTAGTTGTAGTGTGCTACTTAATTATTCATATTAAAAATAACATGTAACTCTTCTATATACTTTTCACTTGTGGTTTCTTTGCTATCGAATAAATTTGTCCAAACATATAAAAATATGCAGCCTATTTATAGTGCTGGCCCTTGATGTGGCCCTCAATATCATTAAACAAAATTTAGTTTTCATTTTCTAATTATATTACATATGATGTTTTATATATGTTGAGGAGGAAGTTGTCAATATGACAAAATCTAGATCTCTTTAGGAGCTATGCATACATGACTAAAATACGACTGCAATTTGTTGAACAAAAAGAGTTCACCATTTCCTCCTAGTTCTCTATGCCTAATTCATATTAATGAGCAACAGATATGCAACAGAAAAATTTAAGACGTTATTCATCTAAAATTCAAACAAGTGGTCTTTGCAGGTCATTGTAAAATTTCCCATGTTCACTTGTTATATTTTCTACCTCTATTGAACAAGAGATATTAAAGTTGATAAATTTGAGGGCTTATAGGTGAATGGATGCAACTAGAGGCTATACTCCTAACAAATAAATCAGAGCCCCATGGGTAAACTTCACTTTGTCTCCCTAGTATAAGTACTTGAAAGGGTAAAGAAAATCTGAAAGTTACAATAAATGTAGTAAAAAAGAAAGGAACTGAACAAAACCATGAACATTTGGAAAGAGGTAAAGGAGACAAGGATGACCAAAATGGAAGGGAAAAGTTACATATGTATATACACAGGATTACTGTGATGATTGCATTAACTTCTATCAGTTTTTTGAAGGTAGCAGTTAATGTTTGAAATTTTGATTTCTGGAAAATGTGTATCATTTCTAGTGTTTTAGCTGTTATTTTTCTACGTTCTCTAAAATAAAATGAAATAAAACTGCACGTTTTAGAGATAGCAAATATTCTTTATTACAATATGGGCATTTATTTTTGCTTAAAAGTAGTGTCTGAGCTAGGGAGATAGCTCCATGGTCTAAGTGCCTGGCTGGCAAGCCCAAGGGATCAGGTCCAGTCCTTGGCCTGCACGCCATGCCAGCCCTGGAATCCCACACACACCCTGCTGACCACTTAAATGAACATGGGGCACGTGCCTGTAATCCTTGTGCTGAGGGAGCTGAGATATGAGGATCCATATGAGTCTGAGCCGCATAGTGAGACACTGTACCCAATCAATAAATAAATTTTTAAATGATGTACTGTGTCATTCAGAATTATGTAAGATAGAAAGAGGTTAAGCCATAAATAATTTTATCATCTCCTGAATATTTTATTTGCCCCTACAGGAAAGTCCCCATCTCTTCCAAAAGGAATAGGTTTTGGCAAATCATCAGAATGGATTAGGCAAAAAGAAATAAACCTGAACTCTAACACTTAATGTGACAAAACAATTTGGCTACTGCTACTCCAGTGGGCATAGTACAAATATTTCTTTCTTTATTTGGCTGTTAGAAGCTTGAGTTAAAAAGACAAATTACATGACTAACAGCACCAGAATCGTGGAACATACTAAGAATATCTTACTGACATTTAACAATGTGATTTTATTCTTTCTTCTTTTGCCTGTATCCATGTAGCCTTACTTGCTCCTTATTTCATTTTCACTACTATTATTTGTATTAAGGCTCACAGGTCCACTTTGTCAAGTCTGCTCTGATACGGGTAGTTTAAGTAAGTGCCACCAAACTTCTGCAATCTGGGATATAGTGAATCTTTGGACAGTCATCAAAACATAAAGATTTGGGGGATTGAATAGCATGGCAGAAGGAAGATGGGGGACTGGATTCAAGAGATCTGTTCAGTCTATTTTTAATAAGACATTCTGTCAGAAAGATGATAGGAAAAGAATTTTGGGGATGCAATGGCCCTCAGGAAACCGTAGTCAAGAGTTAATAAGGTTCCGGAAGCATAAGTAGCAAACCAGCAGCATTTCCTTCTACGTGTATTACTATCAACAGTGTCATCATCATCATGGTCGTCATCATCATCGTCATCATCATTATCGTGCTACACATTTGAATAGGTTCAGCACATCTTTTGAACAGCGCTGCTAGCACTTGCAGGTGGGAACGTTCTACTGTCACAGTTGTCCTCATTAAGGGCTGAGACAACTCTCAGTGACTTCACAAGTCAATGTGTTGAATTCTACACAGTTTATCCAGTGATTTTTGGGGGGGTTTAACATTACATTTTGCTAAATCACTTCCAATGATGGCAGGCACTGTGCTTTATGTGAATGTTGTGATAGATGGTGGATAGTGTGCCTGATGCTAGTGTGGATAGCACTGAGTAGCTTTCTATCAAGGAATATTATTTAATTTTATATTAAATATAAAGGTATAAAGAAGCTCACTCTTTGCTTCATTTTTTTTTTTTTTCAAACTCATTCGGCTATCTATCACTTACTAATTATCTTCCTTTTTCGGTGGTAGAGTAATAAGAGGATTTAAAATCTATTAATTACTATTAATTTTTCAGTTTTGGGGATTGAACCTAAAGCCTTAAGCATGGTAGGCAAGTATATTACCACTGAGGCATCTCTATTCTCTCTTGGTGGAGAATAGACTCTCTTGCCTCAGCTGCCCAAAAATCTTATTTATTTTGAGCCGCAGAACTAAAATACAAATGAAAAAATGTAAACATAATAAGTTGAAATATTATTATGCATTCCCCTTTAAAGTTAAGAACCAGGGGCTGAGGAGATAGCTCCATGGCACAAGTGCCTGCCTGGCATGGGCAAGGTCATGAGTTTGATCCCTCATCCTGGAAAAAAATAAGTTGAGATCCAGCTGGAAGTATTTTTTCTTTAGCCTATGACAGGAAGTTTTCATTGACTTTGGCATTATTCTGTTCATTTATTTTTTTCAGAATGATTTCAGGATTCATCGTTTTCTTCTCTTTAATATATGACAAAAAGCTTTTAATCAAGGATTCATAATTTAAGAAAATATTCAAGTGGACTTATGCCATGCATCTGCATTTGTGAGAAGGCAGAGTGGGTACGTCTCTGCAGCCATGAACATTTGCATATTAACAGACACATTTTGCAGATGATTGCATGTATAACAGGCATTATTGTAAATACTTTACATTTATTATCTCATTATGCTCACAGCAATATTAGTATAATTACAGCAATTCCATGAAGGAAGTGTTCTTAATTTTTAATTTGACATATGTCAAGACCTGGGAAGCATCTGAGATTTTAACCTGCTTGAAAGATGAGTTGACTTTCCCCAGTTTCATGGATGCCCACAAAGACAAGAAGCTCTTGTCCTAGAGAGAAGTAACTTATTATTTCATTGAATCTAGCACTGATGGCAGCCTCTTCCATTCCCCAGCTGTCATGGGCCAATGGGAAGGGGCGTGGCTACAGATATTAAGATTTTTTTCATACTCAGAGAAGCCCTTATATTACAAATCACAAATATTTTATAATGAATAGCAAAAGTACATGCCTTACTTCTTATTTACCTCAGAGTGCCACATTATTTTTATTAAAATCAAGAGTGAAATTGTCCTCTGTGACAAAGGAATATACTGTCTTTATATTCTAGGGATATTCTCTAAATATTCCTAATGAGGAAGCATAATTTTCTTTCACAAGAGGCTGCGGTAGAGAAGAAGAAGAAATAGATAATAATTTATCATATTGTTTTGACTCTTTTGTTTTCAGATAACATTACAGTTTTCTCACACTGAATAATTACTATGTTATAAATTTCATGAAAAATGGTAACGATGTAACTACTACTTATTGTGGGTAGTAGATAAATGTAAAAGCAGGCTAACAAACAAACAAACAAACAAAATTAATGGAAACCTAAGTATAGAACAAAAATGACTGAAAGAAAAACTTAAAATATCCCCTCTGAACAAACTTACCATTCATAGTCTCTAAACTTTTCTGTTCCAGAAGACTTTAAAGATCAGACTTTTTAATAGGGACCAGTTTATCTGCATTTAGAAGACATTCTAAAACTGAAGGTAAAGACACTGCTTCTTAGACAGTTCCCCAGGTGAGTCTAGTGCTCTTAGTGAAAGAAGGTCAAGAGATCGCACAGTTCAGAAGGATGAGCGGCAGGCTACGTATGGTGCCCTCCCTAGATTGGACTCAAGAATCCCTGCGTATATCCTACAGAAGGTACACAGCATTGTGGTTATAATTTTTTAAAAAACAGAAAGCTGATACAACTTTCTAGGGCGTTCATACAAAATATTAACAGGCAGTGGCCTGCTAAGAAAGTATCCAAAAAAGGAAAGTTTGAAGAGTAAGAACCTCAAACGTTGACTCAGAATTGTAACATAGGCTCAATTTAAGTCTGTGCAAGGTTTTGCTAATTTAAAAGTCTTCTAGGCAAAGTTTTTATTAATGGCATATAATCCTTAGGTCATACATATTTCTTCCTTTGGATCCATGTCACATGATCTGAAATTAATTATCCCATATCCTTTGATATCAAAAAGAAAGTGTTCTGGATTTAGTTAAATATGTACTACTCATTTCTCTCCTTGTTGCTGTCTCGTAATACTAATGACTTTCATACCCATTCCCAGGGTACGGATGAATTTTCCAAATTTCTTGCCCACATTTGCTATCTAGTTATTTTATTTTCCAACTCAAGTTCTATCTATCTATCTATCTATCTATCTATCTATCTATCTATCTGTATGTATGTATGTATGTATATCTATATATTTTTAATGTATTTAGTATGGGGTCCATAGGATCTCACTATATAGATTACAGGCACAATGATCTTATTGTTTTCAGCCTCCCAAGCACTCAGATTACAAGTGCATGACAACCACACCCAGTCTCAATTGCCATCTCAGTGTGCCCCAGGGACAGGGACAGCATGGCTGGCAGGGTATCAAATCCCAGTCCCTGAACTCACCTAAGTAGGGGCTTTAGTACCTTGAGCTATCTGGGATTAGCTCAAGATTTTTTTCATACTGCAACAAGCCCTGATATTAAAAATCAGGGGACTTTTAATCCCCTGAGCTATCTCAGATCTCAAGTTCTATATATTTTCTAGGTAGTTTCAATAGCTGAAGAAGAATGCTTCAGGTGGAAATCCCTGACATCAGCACACCAATTGTTTCCGAAGTCATAGCTCTTGGCTCGACTCAGACACACAACTACATATGCAATATAAGATTCTAGTGTAACATGATTTGATTAGTTGATACATTTATCATTCTGGCTTACTACAGTATATATCGATCACCTGGAAGTTCCCTCCACCCCTTTTTAACTTTCCTTCTATCTGGCAAGGTATTCTTAGCTTTCTTGTGTTTTTCTCCTCTGGTTCTTTGTCTTTTGCATGTGTGCTAATTTACTCTACAATTTTCCTTTTTGAAAAACCAGAACTTCTTAGAACTGTTAATTCCTTCTTTCTCTGTACTTCCTTCATCATTATGCCATCTCTCTTCACTCACATGTTAAAAAAAATTAACTGCGAGGAATTCTGAAAACAATCATAAAACAATATAAATTTACATACCTGAGTTTATAGTCTTGAATCTTGATGACTGAATTATCTGTTCATTTTATACATTGCCTGCATAGTTTTAGATTAGTTTCAATTATTTCTTACACCATTGACTAATATGAACTTACAGATTTATATATATATATATATATATATATATATATATATATATATATCTAAAATTAAGTAATTTATTTCCAATATCAAATGCATAGTTAGTGATATATGTCAAAATCAAAATGGTTAGTTCTCACACTTGTTTTTAGTTGCAGTGAATGAGACAAACTTCTTATTTTTGATCCGCTGGAAACACATGACATCTTCTTGTTCTTGTCCAGGCAATAATAAGACAATAAGGAATACTGTGGCCATTACATGGCAGTATTCAATACTCCCCTTTTGTCTGTGTAGTTCCAACATCTTACTCTAAACTACCATTATATCTCACAAGAATATTCATTCCAATAGCATTGTAAACTTTCTCTCACCTTCCTCTCTTGCCTATTTATTTTACATTTGATCCTGAAGCCAGTATTATATCGTTAAGTACGACTAGAGTTTTAGTGCTATTTTTTCTTTTTTTTCCTCCAGTACCGACTCAGGACCTTGTGGTTGCCAGCCATGTGCGTAAGCTGTTGAGCAATATCGCCTGCCCTAAGGCGACTTTTCCTTAAAACAATTTAGAATTAATTAACTTTGAAAATCAGGCTCATGTTCTTGAAGAAATTATTTAAGCATCTGAAGAAGCTTATCTAACTATTACATAAACTTACTATTATTTTATTTTTGACTTAAGACTTGGTTGTTATATTATTATTTTTGAATTTTTTATTCATTTAATTAAAAATAGCAATTAAACAGTTTCAAAACCGGTTAGTAGCGACAGTTACAACAGTTAATACATTGCATATTATTGTCTTTGTTGCTATCATTTTTAAATCTATATAATACTACTTCAGAATATTGAGTTGGCTAAACTTTTCACTTCATTACCTATCTATTGATAACTTCTGTTCTTGGATTTTTTTTTCCATTCTTCCACTCCTCAACTTGCATAAATGCATCCTAGCTAACAAATATCATGACCATGTGAAGTTCCACTACAATGATCATAAAACTCTATTTTCTTTAAAGATTCAAGGTTATCTCTCTAGATATTTAAAATGATTTATCTTTATTTTCTTTCTTTCTTTCTTTCCTCTCTCTCTCTCTCTCTCTCTCTCTCTCTCTCTCTCTCTCTCTCTCTCTCTCTTTCTTTCTTTCTTTGTTGTGATACCAAGGATTGAACCCATGAACTAAGGACCCTGAACTTGCCAGGCAAATGATTATTCTACTCAGCTATCTCCCCAGCCCGAGGATTTATTATTTCTTTCCTCTAACAGCATTGACTATTTTGCTAACTCATGTGCCCTTATAGCTTCCCATGGTGCCTGGAAGAAGTAGATCATAATTATTCATAGAATGAGTGAAGAAAATCTGTCTCAGGCGTCAACGTTTCTACCTGGCATATTTTTTTCATTTGCACAACTATTATGTCAAAACTCGGCTGTCTTACAGATGTTTTAGTATGCTATATTTCCTGGGAAATTTTCTTCATTTACTTCACAGAGAAAGCATAAGCCAAGTCAAAGGAAAGCTGATTCTTCATGTTTCCTGAATACACCCTCCACTTGGTGGCAAAATGGTCTCTGTCCCTTATCAAAGATACATTCTCTCCTAAATTTCACTGGAGAAAATATCACTGTAAATTTAAGGATAATGTTTTATATTTAAAACAGTGAGTTCCACATTATCATAAATGCTTCAAGTTTTGCATCTCCTTCTAAATTAATATTTCCAGTCATTTTCTTTCGGAAGCTCTACAGCATTCTCAAAATGAGAAGTATGTAGTTCATACAAAAGTTTAACTGAACTTATACCACCCTTTCTATGTTTTATCTATTTGTCATCAAAGAACTGCCTCGAAATAATAGGCTACACTGACTTCCTCTGCATCTAACTCCCATCCACTTAGCAGGTTTGCACCTCTGATTGTCCCAATTATTTAAAAATTGTATTCTCCAAATTACTAAAATCTACCATTATAAAAATCAAATAAAGCAAACATTTTTCATAAGATTTCAGACATGTTCTCTTTGTGACATTTGGAGCTTGGACCTTCCGTTAATTTTCAGGCTCATATAATACTTTCTTCTCCCGGCTATGGTCTTACCATTCTGATCATACATTTGAGACTTTGTGTGGTTCAAGTAAGCATGAGATGTCATTTTTTTTTTTGAAGTGGCCACATGTACATGTTAGTAATTTGCACATTCTACTAACATTCATTTTCTGATTTATGGCTGACCATCATAAAAGTATCAGGAAAAGAAATCATGTTTGAAACATAGATAACTGGACTGGTTGATACATTGTGTCAATTTAGAAGCTTAATTAAGTGCCCCAGCAGGGAGCCAGGATTCTTAGTTTGTAAACATCCTCATCCTGAGCAAGGGGAGGGCATGGACATTGTGGGAGTCCTGGACCCCCACTGCAAGGGTACCTGCCACTATAAGGTAGCCTCCTTATAACACAAGCCTAAGAAGGAAGAATGATCAAGGTACATGGACACAACATTTCCAAAGACATTAAAATAAGGATAACCTAGTTTGCTTTAAAATTTAATTATTAACCTATTTAAGTTCTCACAGTTGAATATCAACAATCTTATTTTTTTGTGAAATTGTATATCACTGGGCTGGGGAGATACCTCAGGGGCATAAGTGCCTGTCAGGTAAGTGTAAGGACCTGTGTTTGATCCCTGGTTCCATAAATAAATAAATAAGTAGGTAGGTAGATAAATAGACAATTAAATTTCATTTCAAATATCTTACCTGTTATTTTTTTATTTTTTTAAATAAATATAAATTTACTATAGATTTTTTTAAAAAGCCCATACAATAATATCAACAACTGCCTTTCAGATTAAAAAAACAAAAATTCAGGGGCTGGGGAGATAGCTCTGTGGCACAAGTGTTTGCCTGCCAAGTGCAAGGTCATGAGTTTGAACCCTGGTCCTGCAAAAAAGCAAAAACACAAAACAAAAAATCCTCAACCACAGGAAACTGGAAATTTACAGAGAATATATAAAGGTATATGTCCTGAATTTTATGAAATGCTTAGAAATTCTTAGAATTCCTGAAAATGCTTGGATTTAGAGAAAAAGAATTAATGTATCAAAGTAAAAATTGTTCAGATCACATAGCATTTCAGCTGAATCTTTTGTTTCTTAGATTTTTGTTCTTTTTAAGAATACAAAATATGTTGCTCAGATTAACAGATATAGGCATGGAAAATTTGTTAAATAATTAAACATTAGTGCTTGCTTTCAATAACACTTATTCACAATATAACAGCTGTTGTTAATTTTTTACTCTTGTTTTGGAACTCTGTACCATATATATTGTGGTATGTTTCTGCTTCTGTTTCTGTTTTCGATCTTTATTTTTTCTTTTTTAAAAAAGTTTTACTCTTTAACACAAAATTCAAAAGCGTTGGCCAAATAGCTCAGCAGATTAAACTGTCTGCAAGCAGGCATATGGGGACGATGCCATCCCCAGGCCTGCTCGCCAGCCCCACACCCAGGGCACACTGAGATCACAGTTGAGACTGGGCATGGTGGTGTGTGCTTATAATGTCAGCTCTTGGGAGGTTGTACACAGGTGGATCACTACGTGTCCCATCTAGTAGTGAGACCCTGAACACCTTCCCTAAAATACAAAAAAATTAAAAATTTAAAAAATAAAACAAGGGGGCTGGGGAGATAGTTCCATGGCATAAGTACCTGCCTGGCAAGTGCAAGGTCATGAGTTCAAACCCTGGTCCCGCAATAAATAAATAAATAAATAAATAAATAAATAAATAAATAAATATAAAAAAATAAAACAAAATTTAGAGAAAAGTAATGTCACATTTGTGTTTTGAAATCCTGTATTATCTTTAGTATTTTGTGTTGCTTTGTTATTTTGATTTGTTTTGTTTTTGTTTTTCCCTCTTAAAATAGAAAAAGAGGGCCAGCGAGATCATTCATTAGGCTATGTGCTTGCTTAGGCAAGCCCAGGGACCGGGGTTTGATCATAGTATGAATTCTGTTAGTGCCATAGTTGGAACTCTGCATTTGTTTTGCTTCCATATTTTTTTCCATTTTTAGAGAAGGGTCTACAGGGTGTCCAGGGGCTCACTACTAAATCAGACTCGTAGTGATCCACCTGTTTACAGTCTCCCAAGAGCTGGGATTATAGGTACACGCCTCCACACCCAGTCTCAGCTGTCCTCTCAGAATGCCCCTGGGAGTGAGGTTACAGTGGCAGCCCCAGGGTTTAAACTCCAGACTCCTGCTCCTGCTTGTAGGTGCTTTAATCTGCTGAGCTATTTCTCAGGCCCTCTGCTTTCATAATTTGAGGAAGGTAATTTCACAAATAGAATATGATTAGGTATTTAGCTTAGTGAGAGAAAACAACTGGAACAATCAGGAAACATGAAGAACCAGTAGGGGGAACAAAGACAAAAAGTCTTCATTGTGCAGTTGGAGTTCAGCGCATTCAGTTTTGTTTTCAAGTTTTAAAGAAGTTTACAACATAAACGCACTAAAAGTGCAGAATTATCTTAAGGAAATTTACCCAAACCTTTCAGGTGACAAGGGAGATTTGATCCATGAATGCTAATTGAAAAACACTAGAAAGTGTCCTCGTTCTTGAAATTCTAGTGAATTCAGGTACGCAGATCACATTTTATGAAATTCAAGAATTACAGAATACCTTGCTTCAGTGTCACGGACCATAACTCTGAGAGCGAATGGGCCTGTCATAGAACATATATACAGATTCCAAGCTAGGACAGCACCAAAGATCATGGCCCAAGCAACTGTCAGGTTAAGTTTAATCAACCTTGATGTGTGGGATAATATCTACACTTGGCGATGTTGTTTGTGCTCTTTTGGTTTATTAAAAACCGATTTTAAACTCTTCAATATTTTAATCTATCATAGGCCAGGCCTGTCCTGGGTTCCTCTTCAGCAACAGGAAATCATGACTGATGAAAAGAATATTCAGATGAGGTAGTAACAAAAGTAGCACATTGTTATAATCTTCTCTAATTTGTATCTTCATCTTTCACATAAAATGAAAAGGATCTGGATTAACTTGGCAAAATTAAGATGATATAAAGTTTTCTTCTCAGTTCTAAAATCCACACTTTGCAGAAACAGTAATCAGTTTCCAGAAATCTCAGGACTGGTTCGCACAACACCAAAAGTATGAGAAAGTTAGATTGGCATCCTTAGTCTTTCTAAAAATGATTTTAAAAGTCTACTGGGAACAAAACATTGTAGTCTCTAAATGAGAGAATGCCCAGGAAACAAATGGTAACATATATAATTTTAGAGTGAAAAACTAAAATATTTCATATCTGCCAATATAATTGAATCAGTGATATATACTTTGAAAATATGAAAAGCATATACATAACAATATATATGAAATATGGCAATGTCATTGCTAAAGTCTTAATTTTATTTCCTGAAAGCTACTGTTTTAGAGCTAAAGTGTATTTGTCTATAATATCACACAAAAATTTCTGGTTGGATTCCTGGTACCACATGCTGTGCTGGCCCCAGAAACCCAGGTGTCGGCCACCAGAACCAGTAAAGGTGGTGCATGACTAGAATCCCAGCAATGGGGAGACAGAACCAAGAGGATTGTCACAAGTCAGAGCTGCATAGCAAGACCCTGTGCCAAATACATAAATAAATCAAAGATTAAAACAGAAAAAAAAATCTGTAATGAAAAAACAAGATACAGATGTATCCATTTTTACTTAAGTTATTGCTATCTCATTTTTAGAACACCTCCTATATAGCCAAGATTCTCTAAGCATGCACTCCAAAATTAAAATAGGGCCAGACAAATAGCTCAGCAGATTGAAGTGCCTGCAAGCAGGCTCTGTCGGGGTAGGGCGTTTCGATCCCTGTGTGTGCTCTGTCGACTCCACCCCAGGGCTCGCTGAGGTAGTAATTGAGACGGGGCATTGTGGTGCGCACCTGTGATCCCAGCTCTTGGCAGGCTGTAAACAGGCAGATCACTATGAATCTGATCTAGTAGTAAGGCCCTGAACACCCTACAGACCCTTCCCTAAAATACCAAAAAAAAGAAAAAAAAAGAAAAGTTCACATTTATATTATTAGGAGATTTGACAATATGTTCAGTCAGAACTCTCACTACTCAGTGAATCAGAATCCTGACGAAGTTGCCTTTGCAAGTGTGTCATTACAATGAAACAAATAGATTGTTCAGATGTCTTTATATCCAGCAAAAAAGCCAGCAATATTAAATTACATAATCGGCCCTTTATCATCTAAGTGCTTATGTTTTCCCAATTGAATCATGCAAAAGGAAATTATATTTTAAAATGAGCTGTGAGTGCTTTCATTTATCACCCTTATCAGCTTCACTGCTACTAATTTTCTGTTATAGGTTCTCAGTACATGCCCCTATGAAGGAAGTCCAATGCTACAATCAGTTCTGACATCCATGTTCTAGGCATGTGTCTCTCTTTGCTCTTCATTCCCTTTTATCTGAAAATCTATCCACTGTCATGTACTATCAACCTGGGTGGCTAGGGTTCCTGTAACGCTTGACCCAGATGCTTTGACTTATTGTTTTTGCAGAGATTCAGTTAATGAAAAGATAATGGAAGACAGGAAAAGGGACCTGGCACTTCAACTCCCTTCCTCCACTTCCTGCCCGGTGGAGACTCTGCGGCTCTCTCTGGCTGTCCTTGGATCCTGTCCTTCTCATGATGCACATTGTTCTGACTGCAGTTGTTAGGGTACATTAGTCTAGTTTACTTCCTTTGCAGCCCGACCTTAGAGCTGACAAGAATGTCTCGCTGTTGGCAATCTTGGGCTTCTCAGTCCCTAACTAGATCACCCAGATGGATTCATAGTTCCTTCAGAAGCTCATTTACTCAACAACATTCGGCTCTGGCCTTTGGAGACTCTTTAGCGTTCTGCTAAGAATCCTGAGGAACGCACCATCCGTGACAGTGGGGAGTCTCATAATCAATATTCAAAGAACATAGCAGGAAGAAAAAGCAAAAGTATTGAGAGAAGTGTGCTCTGTCCACTTTAACCCAGCCTGTCCTAGATGTGCTGTCATTGTCATGAAAGCTTTTGACTCTTGGTTCTATTGTTTTTATAAAAAGGAATGCTTTTCAATAAAACCACCATAACACCTAACATTCACCACTGCCTTCTTTTCCTATATTCAAGCACTCATTGGTCAGCAACCCTTGCTTACCAGGGAGCTGCATGAGGCAGCCCAAGGCTTACTTCCCTTCCACTTTATTCAAATTGAAAAATAACTGACTTCTGCTCCACAAGAATTATTTTGAGCAGAATTCCTTCTTTATAATTATTTAAGCAATATTAGTGAAGAAGTTTATTTTCATTTTCACTTTTCTGGTGATACCTGAATTTAACTGGAGGACTTTCTTTTCCTTCACACTATTGCAAATTTTTGTTTGAAACCCTGTTGTAGGTCTTGAGCAATTTTTTTTTGTGTGTGTGAAGGTGAATGTTTCAACCTGTAGATATGGACACAGTTGCATTTTCTTAAGCATATTTTTAATGTGTTTGGTACATGGACTCACAGTGTAGTTCAGACTCGTAGTGCTCCTCCTGTTTTCAGCCTCCTCAGTGCCTAGATTACAGGCGTGTGACAGGAAGCCCAGTCATGATGGCTAGCTCAGCCTACCGCCCACTGCCTGGGGGGGCCAGTGGCATGGGGTGCTGGGATTGAACCATAGTCCCTGTGCTTGCCTAAGTTTGCCTAAGCAGGTACTTTAGTCCACTGAGCTATCTCATCAGCCTTCCTTAATCATTCTTGTCAATCATTTTTGTAAAGCATCTCTTTACTACAGAGTCCCCCTGTGAGAACTGCAACATAAGTATCAATATGACATAAACAGCATGATTCAAAACAGTATGTCACTCAGACAAAGCTGTCGGCTTACCTGAGGAACACTTGATAACTCCTGACACTGGATATTCCGAACTCACATGAAGTAAATATGCAAAGCTAACAGAACATTATTTGAAAACTACAGAAAAAAAAAAAAAAAAAAAAAAAACAGCTCTGCGGAAGTAGGAGATATTTCAGAAGTCACAATGATCTCAGCGCTTATTGTAATTCCATGAACTCTCCAGCATTAATATATTGAATTAGAACCTTATCAGAAGTCATGCTTTACAGCATTTGATCTTTATTTATTACCCTGGCTGAAAGTTCTCCTCGAAGTCAAGGTCACCTTCTCTCCCAAAGTTGGTATAATTAGTAACAGTTCAGTGTTTTAGCAAGCTTACAGGCGAGGTTATTAACTATGTTTCTCAGAGTGTCAAAAAAGCCAGGACCATCCTGACAATCTTTTTAGCTCCAAAGGCACAGCTCATGAATTAAATTTATGCCCAAATTTAAATTAAGAAAGATACAACCAGTTTAGTTTGTTAATGACTTAAAAAACAATTCCAAAAAATTCTTCACAAATATTTGGTCAACTATATCGGCCATGATCTTTACATACAAAATAGAGCATCATCCTAGGCATGTGTTATTTAGTTTAGGTTCAATATAGTGTAATCTGTGTGCTTTCTGAAACACCAAATATGGACACCGTTTTAATTCAATATATCTGTGCATGTGGACATTATAGACACTAACTTCAAGAAAATAGCATGTGCTTGATTAAGAAAACTTTCTTTTATTCTGAGAGGTTGTTTTTTGAGGACATAAGTTTCCATTACATTAAATGAAATGTAAGACTATTGTTATAAAATCAACTGGGCTATTCCAAATTGGTAGAAATGAAAATGACCCTGGTACAACTACATAGGTACAGATACAGTACAGAGGAAAGATTTGCTTAAGTTAATGAAAGCCAAAAAATAAATAGACAAGTTTATAATAAACGCTGTAATGGTTTGTGTCTAGATGTCTCTGCAAAACCTTTTTACGGAGGATTAGATTTTATGACTGATTCATAGCCCAATGGTACGACTAAGGATCTGAGCGTTCCACGTGCCCTTGGGCGGGTAGTGTGCATACAACAAAAGGGACAGAAAGAGTCTCCTCTCTCTTTTGTCCCTTTTGCTGTCCCCTGCTGCCATGCAATGTTGCCCACCTGCCATGTTTCACGCTGCCTGGGAGCCAGCAGATTAGGGACTGAAACCTCTACAAACTGAGCTAAGTAAACTTTTCCCCCTTTCAGTTTGGGTGCTGAGAAGTGTTGTCTCAGAATGAAAGTGAAGTAACTAAGACAAATTCTTTTGAGTATTTGGCATTTTAATTTACTCAAGCCATAAGAACGCTTTTAGAAAACAAAATTGCCTATATGTTTTTAACTCTTATTAATAGATGGTACTGGGAAGCAAATATGAATTCAAATTTTCCACAAATATTTCTTAAATGACATAAAGGTATCAGTAACTGTTTAAAAACATTCACATTTTGTCAGAGGATAATTTTATAGGAGTCAGAGAAAATGTTTTATTTAGCTTTAAGAATTATATTATATATAAAACCAGTATGTATATTCCTATTCTACAAAACATCTACTAGAATAAAAAGAATAGCATCTATGTTTTATGTCAACCTGGAACAACTTAAATGTGATTATTTGAACGTATGGTCTATAGCTGATTAGAGGGTCTAGACCCCCAGCTGGTCTTGCTGTTCACATATAACCTGTGGTTTCTCTCCCAGCACTAACAGTGCAAAACTTGAAGCAAGGTTGAAAGTTCCTCATCTTATAGAACATACAGATTGCTCTCTCATTCCAAGTAAGAAATGTATTTAGTTATCCCATTTCTGTTTGACACTATGTTTCATCTATTTCATTTTAAGACCCTCTACTTCATATTATAATATTTGTATTTAAAAAGAGGAATGGAAGTTTAGCGTCATTTACAAGCTTGCACATAAAAACCTGTCTCTCTGCAGATAAGCAGGTTTCTGTGCATGAGCCATCTGGATTCTGAATTATTACTTAATTTTTGTCAAGGGAAAAAACCAACATATTGACACTTAATTTTTAAAACCTCACAACACCATGCAAATTGTGCTTTATTACTACCAATAAAACCAAAAACATTTTAATAGCTAAACACTCATAATAAAAGCTCATAAACTTCTTGATTTCCACACTTTGGGATTTAAATGTGTCAAGATGATATATACTTGACATTCCAAATGCTCTATTTGAATGCATTTTTAGTAACTAACTCAGAACTGTAATGATTTTCTCACTCATTTGTATTGCTGGATTTTTTTCCTTTTGCTCTAATAAATATTTCATCATTTCTTTGTATTCTACTTCTTAAGTGCCTGAAGCAATAAAGGAAAAAAGCAGATACACTTACAGGACACACACAAAAAAAATGAATGTACCTTGCACTTATATAAACATGTGTATAAATAAGTCAGATTGTGAACAGAAGCTGAAGCTCATTCACTTTTGCTGTTAAATGTGATTCAAAGAAATGCCTCAGATACTGCTTTCAAGTACATGGGTATTTCTCATTTTACTTCCTATTAGTTTGATTATAAAATCATGGAAATGAAATGATAGTGATAAAGGGATCTGCATATGATTAATGTCTTTAATGGTCCACTTTTCAGGAAATTTGGTTCATGAAAACGTATACACTAGATCTGACACTTCTTCTCAAGTTCTCCGTGCTGGTAGAAATAAACATAGGCATTTGTCTTTTTAGTTTGCACAGACTCGATGTATGGAAACATTTTAAAATTCACTAAGATTCCTTCAGAGATTCTTTTTTTTGGCGGAACTGGTGTTCAAACTCACAACTTTGCACTTGGTAGGCAGGCACACTTGTGCCACGGAGCTATCTCCCCAGCCTCCTTTGGAGATTCTTCAGAAAAAACTAAATAAATAAATAAAGCTTTTACTATGGCTTTAACAGAAAAAATATTTTACGAGTGTATTTACATAGATCTCTCTATCTACATTTAAGTTGTCAAATTTTTATGATTAGCAGGATGTAGTTATACAGTGGCAGTGTATTAATGTATAGTTTCTAGACTGGAGATGTATCTGCTGCAAATTAAACTAAAAGAAAATCTTTCTACCTTACAAGGTAGAAAGTACTTTGTTTTCTACAATATTATAAAGTATATATGAAAGCTGATGGTAAGTCTGAATGTTTATAGTTCCTGGAAATTCATATGTTGAAATCCTTATCCTTAACGTAATGAGCTGAAGAGCTGGAAGCCTTCGGGAATCAATTAGATTGCAATATGGATCCCTCATGATTTCAAAGGATGAGGCCTCAGCGTGCGACCTTGACCCAGCCATCACAAGATCAAAAGGTCGAATTTTCTGTCCATGAAGATCAGGCCCTCGGCATTTATGAAAACAGCTGTGCCATGATTTTAAATTCTTGCCACTTCACCACTGTGAAATAAATATTCATTGTTGGGAAGCATTCAGCCTATAAAATGGTTGTATACAAACCCAAGTGGAATAATACAAATAGCACGGGTATATCAGTTACACTGGATTGTCAGCTCCATTGGCTTCCGAAGTGATCAGGAGATTAGTAAGGCGCGCTGCGGGGTGTATGTGGGTGTGTCAACAGCACCAGCTTGGTTTCCATCCTTTGCCTTCTGGAACTTTCCCCCAGTTCTGCGCCCAACTCCTGAGCTGCCTGCTCCTCCACACCCTCCGCGCGCCACTCCTGGCTTGGTGTCAGCTAGCACAAAACAAATCTTTTGAAACCATGAGCCAAAGTCAACCTGTCCTCCTTTAAATTGTAGGTATTAAGTAATATGTGCCATCAAGAGAAAAATTATCCTTTTCTGGAATTACTTTTGTGAATAATGGCTTATCCTTTTTTTTTTTTTTTTTTTTTTTTGTTAGTTTCTCAAGACTACTCTAGCCAGACTGTTTGATGTTTCATTCCTTAAATTAAAAATAAATCATTGCTTTCTAATGTAATATGAGGTGTTTTATTGTATTAGATTCAATATAATGCATATTGTTTCAGATGATTAGGCCCGTGAGAGACTTTTTAACATAGAAAATAACAATTTTATCACTTTGAAGCCTCATGTAAAACCAGAATTACTTTAGGTTCAATAACTCATTTGATGTTTATATAGAATGTGTACAAATTTTCATCACCATTTTTAGGATATTTTTTTCTATCTAGTTATATTAAAATACATAATATAATTGAATAGACTTACACTGTATTCATGTGTGGTAGACTTCTAGACTATTTATAGTCTTAGTATGGTAGAAACAGTTATCAAAGGTTAGTTCAGGGGTTCTGTTTTAAGTGTAAATGATTCAGGTATGAATTCTAATGTTAAAAATCAGAATAAGTACACAACCAATGATATAATATTATCATATGTGAAATAAAGTGGCTAAAATGATTCCTGAAATGTGACACAGTGGTTATAAAATTAAAATTATATGCTAAGTATGAAAATTATTCTAATTAAAATGTACTAAAATAATGCCTATATTAATAGAAATGATATTCATTTAGGATCATTTTATAAATTGCAATATTTAACTCATAGACATCACAACATCCTAGTAAAAATAAAAAGCGTGAGAGAGCATACATCTGCTTTCTAAATGATAGCTTTAGTAGATCTTAAGAAAGAAAAAGCCTAAAATTTGTAAATCCACAAATTACAATGTGTTACTCCCGATGAGAAATTAGCTCATTGTTTTGAAGGACAGAAAGATAACAAATACAAAGAATTATTGAACTCCCCTTTGTTATGGTACACAATAAATTTATTTTCAACCAAATAACTTTCTTCATATATTTCATTTGTTATTATTATTATTATTTTCACTTATGCATTTGATACAGTGCCTCACTACACAACTTGCACCCATAGTGATCCTTCTGTTTACGGTTTCCCAAGTGCGAGGATTACAGGAGTGCACCACCAAGCCTAGACAGGGTTGCTGGCTCAGTATGCCATGGTGGGGGAGCCGGTGCATCATGTCATATATTTAATTTAAAGTTTGAAATTCAAAAAAGTCCTAGCAATAATACTAAAGTTTTCTCCAAGATTAAAAAAGCAAAAACAAAAAAACATGCAAACAAAATACTACCAGGTTTTAAAAGAGTAAGGGAAGAAATCTACCATTGAAAATTGTATGACAGAATTACATGTAAGCATGGCTGGCTCAGAAATACCAATTAAGCAATCATCCTACAATGTATTGAGTAATGCAAATTTTTTATACCTTCTATTACCTGTAAAAATGGTAAGTGTAACCTAAATCTCTTTCTATGTTTGGGTGGTCCAATTTTACTCATCATCTTCAGTTCCAAGCTCTGAGCTAGTCTACAGTAGTACATCAACAACCTGATAAAAGAATTGCAGGTGTGCCATGTAATAGAAAGCTGAGCACAGAACAAGTACAGGATCCAAGTTCTAGATAGCGAGTCTGCCAACTAATCATTATATGGCCAATGCTTCCTGAATGCATATCCATAAGTTACAGGCACATCGTACCATGCCTACGAAGCTAAGTACTGTTTGTACTGTTTGTGGCCAATAAGCCAATAAAAACAATTTTGTATAGCACTTGTCTGTCATATATATATATGTATGTGCAAAATATTTAAAATGCATTGTTTTGCATGAGAAGCAGCCTGTTAATGTTTATCTTATTTTAATTTTATTTGCAATGTCTTTTTCAAATTTATTTACTTGGTAAATAAATCTTGGTATGCAGGCTAGATGCATAGTGATTCTTCTGTCTCAGGCTCTCCAATCAAGCACCACACACCAGTTTCAGTGGCTGCCTCAGGACGGGGCCAGCGTGGCATGTGGTATCAGGGATGGAACCTGGGTCTCCTTGCGCCTGCCAGGCAAGCACTTAGACTGCCAAGCTATCTTCCTGGTACCTCTGTCATTTGTATATCTTAAAGCTGTACTGGGATGGGATCTTTTGAAATGCCTTGATTTACTCCAGAATACAGGATATTGCTCCTTGTTTCGATCTTCCCTGTCTTTGAAAGTCCTCTCCTTCCTCACAGAGCTTCACTTTAAGTACAAACCCAAGAGTCAGATAGTATCAAGGTCATGATTTTGATGATGTCAACATAGGTTTTTCACTGTTTCATTTTGATTTCTACTATAGTCACAGCCGCAGTTCTTTAAATTTATTTTAAATTCAATCTTCATCATCTCTAGAATGGAAAACTGATAATAACAAGAGCAGTAAAAATGTAAATGGAGACATTAACAGTGATGTATTTGTGATCATTTATTAAGTATACAAAGACAAATGTTATAGTTTATGAAATGTGAATATATACCATTTAAATTTAATGAAATACATTATATTTGGTTTATTCCAGAATGCAGAATGAGAGAAGAGATGAAATATGTAAACTAAAGAGACCTTTTTTCTATGCTAAAAATATTCCTCATTTTAAGTTCCTACTTTTCTTAGGCAGCATATTATTATTATTACTTAATTTACAGATAACCTTTTATAAATTAAGGAATTCTTTCCTAACATAACTGCATCTAAGAATGCAAATAGGTTGGTTTATGAAATTTTATTAAAAGAAGAATATCACATAAGAAGCATAGACTGCAAAATTCACAACTGTATTTATGTACCGAGTTATCTAATGTCCATTTGAAGTTTAGTAATGTTGGTAAGCTTGATGACCTCTTTTACCCCCAAACATTCATTAATGATAAAATACACCAGGAAAATTAAGCTAATATTCAATGTCAGTGCCAGTATTTTTCCCGATGAAAGGATAATATGATTTACCTAACTTACAAAATACTTTGTTTCTAATGTTCAATAATTTTATCTTTTGATTCTTAGCTAAACAGAGGGAATGGGTCATGCATGTGTGGGTGTAAACTGATAGGATATGTGCATGAGTGTCTAGAGGATCTATAGGTAGGGACTGGTCTTCCACAGATTCATACCTACACAGCATTATGTGGTACTTTTGGCTTATTTGTATGATTTTTGCAGGAGAGAATGTTCTTTTAGCATGTTAGACCCATGTGATAAAGTTTACAACTACTATGTTAGGAAACCTGAAAAACAAAAGGAAGTTTAGCAGAAAATTAAGCGATCCATTTCATTTTAATAGACAACATAAAATGTCATAATTCAAGTCCCATTTATAATTCATGCGAATGAATAGAATACAATATTGTTAAATTCATGCTCTTAGTGAAACTTTTTCTCTCTTGTAAGGTCATAATTTTTAACAAAATAATTATTTTGTTATCATAAAAGTCCTAATTTTAAGTTTTACAGACGGTAAAAGTCTTACCATCCGTGCAGCAAGTACTCAACACATATTTTTCAAGGAATAAAGAACAACAGAATATTAGGCTTTTACGTATAAGCAGTACTTCTTTAAGAGAATATATATGAGGGCCAGCTCAGCCTGCTTGTGGGTGAGGCTGGTGCAGCATATGGTGCTGGGGATGGAACCGTGGTCCCTGTGGTTGCCTAAGCTTACCTAAGCAAGCATTTTAGACCACTGAGCCATCTTGCCAGCCCCCATTTAAGAGATAGTTAAGTAAATGCAACAATTCTCTTTTCAATGTGTTTTATTTATATAGTCAGGATTTAATATTATATTGTTTTAATGAAAGAATTACACTTTATTTGGATTAAACTTTGTAAAAATCTTTGCATAATCTAAATCTAAACAGACATGTTTCATTCCATGTTTCTTTACTTTCCTTCATTTTTATCATCTTTCCTCTCATCTGTCTCAGTGTCTATTGGTTGTCCTTGGTAGGACACAGCACAAAGGTTTTCAGCTCTACAAAAATGATACTTGTAAGAGCACAGCAATCATAAGGACTTGTGATTTCTGCTACCATCCAAATTGATACAACAAACCTCCTTACTGAATAATGTAATTGACATAATTATTCTAGATTAGCAACTATTAGACATCAGAATATATATTTTTGGAAAAAGAGATGGACTGTCAAAAGTAACATTAAGGCTAGCAGTTTAATGTAACATAAAAGTTAATAAAAATCTCAAAGAAAATAGAATGAATGAGCAAATTTTATGAGTAAGGAAATCCAATAAGTAAACACATACTTCAAAGAATTCAATTAGGTATAATAATGTAAGTTAAGCTTCCTTGAATTTCAAGTTAATTTATTAAATTAAACACATATTAGTATAGCCAACATCACATGAACTTATGTAAGACGATAAAGACAGACTTATATATAACATTCTCTCTAAGCAGTTTTCTGCAAGTCATATTTAAAATATTTTCATATAATCCTTTCAATTTTTAAATTTCTTGTTTAATTACTAATTGCTTGGGAATTTTCATTATATTTCTTAATCATAACAAAATTGTACAATTCATCCTTAAGAACACCTCAGTATGTTCAGTATTGCTTCCTCATTCTTGAAATAACATTGCTTATTTAAGTACCAAAGCAAGGAATTGCTCATGGCCCAAATCTTAGTTCCTATTGCTCTGGTATATACTAGAATATTAACTTTGGAATGTCCTATAAATGGATTAAGAGTCGCTCAAGAAGTCATTTTGGATGATACTCAAATGTATTACTTACTCAAGAATTTGGCATAATGTCAATTACTTCGTAGGCCATTTCTCTTTCAGAATAAATTCAACACTTTAGGTGTCTTAATCTAGCTGCAGAGAAATATCAAGCCAATAATAATATCCTATGATCTTAAGAAGCAAAAGCTCCCTCTGCATTGTTGAATGAGTTCTCTACATTTCAATGGACTGTATTACCATCCTATGTTCACATTGCATGTTTGATCACCATTATAGAGCTCCATATCTTTAAATCTATCTTCTGCCATATATTTATCATTGTCATACGTAAATGAAAAGATGACATGTGTCATCTTGTTTCACATTTGAATGATCCTGATAGCAATTTAGTTGATCATCAACTACAATTGGATCTCAGTTATTCTACTTGTGAACAGAACCTCCATACCTCCAGTTACTGTGCCTTCCAGGTCATAACAAAGAAGCATACTGTACCTCTCCTGCTGCTGGTGGTTGCAGATGTGGTTGTGCTGGTTGCTATGGCTACAGTGGTTGTGACTGTTGCAGTGGTTAGGGAGGGGATGAGAGTAGTGGGAGGCAAAGTGTTGGGAACATCTGGTGAGTGGAAAAAAACAAAACACAAAATAAAATCATATCATGCAAACAAAAAAGAAATACAAATGCTTCAAATAATACATATATACATACATACATATATCCCATTTAAGCTTAGCATTTCCAAGTTTGAACAGAATAGAGAGTACAAAACTGAACCACACAGATTCTGTCATTTTTGTTTCACTTTTTAAATGCTCCATCACCAAGAAAATCTTGGAGCTATGTTTAAGAATAAGCAGGTTGTTTACAATACGTAAAGTGAAATAAAAATGGCAAGAATTCATTTGTTCATTGAGTCATTTGAAATGTTGGACATGCGGTTGCAAAATACACATAAGTGAAACAAAAACAAGGCATGCTTTGTTGAAGAAGTAAAAAAAAAAAAAAAAAGACACAGAGCAATCAACACAAATATCACCATATAGGATTAAAGCAATGTTAAGGATGGATCCGTAGATGCATGTTACATGTTTTTGGACTGTTTTCTTTTAGGAGAACAATGAGAGGGAAAAGGATCAGAGCAAACTTTAGAAGCAAATAAACAAACAAAAGAAGCTGGTTGTTATTATTATTGTTATTTTTGCTTCTTCTGTCTTACAAATGATGTTAACCGATATTTCAGACTCTGACAGTTCTTACCCCTAAAAGCTGGTAACACCTTCCAATAATTTTGAAGTACCTGGGAGTCTTTAACAGGAATTGAGTCAACTAGCATGGAACCTATTATTCTGAACGTCCTATGATTTATTTCAATATGGCATTCCTAAGGGAAGTCACCGACCATAGATTCAAGGTATCATTTTCCATTTGTGGTCTGCAATTAGCTCAGTTAAAATACTGATTCAAATGTACAGAAAATACTACAAGACAAAAAGAATAGTTTACTGCTCCATGCCCAAATCTTTCCTCCTTTCATTCAAACCAACAGCAAGTATAAAGACTATCACAGAGCATGTTCAGAGTCAAGGTATGAAAAGCTGAAGAAGATCCTCAGAAAGTCAGCTCTTGTCTTGAGTGGGAAGGCATA
The DNA here is from genome assembly GCA_004027025.1 of Myocastor coypus. Lineage (NCBI taxonomy): Eukaryota > Metazoa > Chordata > Mammalia > Rodentia > Myocastoridae > Myocastor > Myocastor coypus. Next base: position 70,155 of record PVJA010002175.1, on the reverse strand, counting down.
TCACTTACCCAGTGAGAAAATTAGAAACAGTTCCCAAATTACCTATAATTACTGAGCTGGGGTTTGATTTCTCTTGTTTGTCACACAGCGCTTATGTGTAGAGAGTGTTTGACAGATTCCTTTGCTATTAAGAGGTTTCCTGTCATCCTCCCAGTGAAAGTCGGTGAGTCACACCAAACATTTTCTGGTTCTTTACTTCTGATAAATGGCCCTACTCAATCTGCAGACTCTACCTGCTGAATTCTCTGCACTGGAGACACCAGCAAGCAGCGTGAGATCACTGTCTAATCTTCAGTATTGATGTTTACACCTGTTTTTCAACAGGGGAAATACATTGTGGCCAGTCAAATTAAGAAAACCACATCTGAAAATGGGCTAGTGCTACATTAATCACTAGGGAAAATTGCTATTGCCTGGAGTGATATTTACCATAATCATAAAGTACAGTTGACTTTAACACCAATATATATGAATAAAAACCAGGTATAATTGCAAGTATCCTGGCTTGCTAATTTTTATACCATGTTATTTTGTGGTCACCTTTTTAAAATAGTACAAGCAAGTTGGAGCAAATGAATAAATTCTAAATTTAAGAATAAATATATGTCATTTTAACTCAAGGTGATCTAAAATATAAAATAATACAGCATTAGTTACCAAAATTGTTCACTCATCTGAATCTCAGAATACACACATTTAGTCAGTGCAAAGGCCTGAAAATTCCAGGCATTAAATACAAGATCAAATATTAAAACTGTTATGAAATACCAAGTAAAGAACCTTATATTACCAAAATTACCATAATTTGTAAGATACTAGAGTGAGCTAGGATAGCATATATTTTTCCTTTGGTATTTTAGGACCAGGCCTTCAGGGTCTACAGGGTTTCACTACGTGGAAATGACTTATAGTGATTTGCCTGTGTTTAGACTCCCAAAAGCTGGGATTACAGGCTCATGCCACTATGCCAAGTTTCAATCACCATCTCAGTGTACTCTGGGGACCAGGCTGGCACAGCAAGCCCAGAATCAACCCCACCCCTTGCTGTGTGTGCTTAAGGAGGTGCTTTAATCTGCCGAGCTATTTGGTCAGCCCTAGAAGAGTACTTCAAATCTTACTTTTGTAAGAAAAGCACCCTTTCCATATTTGCTCCATTACTTTATTATTAAAAGCTGGAATAAAAGGGGCTGCAAAGGTAGCTCAGCAGTCTAAGCACCTGCCTGGCAAGCTCATGAACCCAGGTTTGATCCTTGGTACTGCTGGCCACGCAGTCCCTGAATCCTGGATGCCCTGTGCTGGTCACAGAAACTGGGCATGGTGGCACACCCCTGTAATCCCAGTGCTGAGGAGGTTGAAGAGGAGGATCACTATGAGTCTGAGCTGCATAGGGAGACTCTGTACCAAACAGATAAATAAATAAGCAATTACATTTTTTTTTAAATCCTGAAATACAAGTTTTTGTTTATTTGTTTATTTTAGTTTATCCAAAACAAAACATTATTGTAATTTTTTCTTTATTCCACATTAATGAAAATAGATGTTCTGAATTGTAGGGGGGGTGTCTATGATTTTCAAGCCTCATGTGTATGCGTACTCTTGGAACCATGATGTCTCCTGAATCCCTACAAATGTCAGGATATACCAAGCACATACTCCTTCTTCTCGGGTTCTACACAAAGAATTTTTGAAAAATCAGATGTTGTAATAATTGAACTTCCCAGAATATTTAAACATGTCGCGATAGATAATCTTAGAAATCTCTGTGGGCATAGAGTATAGCTCCTGTCTCTTTCTTTGAAATCTTGTATTCTTTCTTCTTAAATTTATGAGGTTAAATCAAACTGGCTGGTGGTAATTTGATAAAAGTTATTTGACTGATGTATTAACCAGAACTAGAAAGTTCCACCTCAACAAAACAAAACAAAATATCAAAATCTCTTTCAGGCCCATATATACCATGTCTTATTGTTTCAAGCTTTCTTGGTATTTTCAGCAATCATGAGCATTTTTCTTTATGCCAGTCCTACTCTACATCAATTACTCATGTTCAATCAATTACTTCAACTCCATTGTGAGACAGACAGCAAAAGGTGAATAACTTACAGACATAGCTCTACAAGGCTTGCTTATTCAATTATGATCTAAAGATGTAGCTAGCTGAAATTGCTGCAATTATTAGACAGATTAATAAAGTTATGGTATTTTCTACTTTTTAATTAAACATTCTATTTGCTCTGAGATTAGTCTCCTGATTTGTGATTCGATAACTCATCCTTAAAGGAAAAGAAATCTCTGCTCACTTTATTTATAAAACTCCAGCACAGTTTAGAAGATCAATACATAATTTGCTAAATAAATAGGTCACAGCAATATTAGCTGTCTTTATTCTAGGGGAACTAGAAAATAAAACTAGTTTGACAGGAGCAACTATTAAGAACTAAAGGATTTGTGTCTATCAGAAAGTCTGTCCTTATCTGCAAGGTAAGTACAATTTTTATTTTCTGAAAATAAATTTTTGTGATCACAACCAACATTTCCCTTTGTAAGTTTCATTATCCGTGCACACTGATGATGTATAATGTAAGAGCTGTATTCTTTTGGGGACTTGGAACATGTGTGTGTCACATCGTGACCACCTACACCGTCACCCTCACTCTCTGCCTCCTCCACTTCTCCAAAATGTCTGCCTTTGAGTCTCCTACTACCCAGCAACTAACATTTGCTCATCTTTCCTGCTACATCAAAAGCACTGTGAGTGTTACTTAGGGTTGATGTTTTCCACATCTCCCTGTGAAATATTTTCATCTTCTCTTGATCTGTGACTATGCAAGAAAGGTGAAGGATAAGGAAGATACTGAGAAGCTCCTACTCAAAGAATGGAAATCACAGCCAACTTGTGCATTGGTTAGTGCCTCCATAGAGAAATCTTTGAGTTCCTTGTTTATAAAATTTTGCATAGGCATATATATATACATATATATGTACATATATATGTATATATATATATACATACTTTTACCTATACATATATATATATATATATATATATATATATATGAATTAAATTACAGAAAAGGGAGTCTAGCCAGATTACAGCTAAAACTTTTGTTGTTACCTACCTAGCTACTCAATTCTTACTCTTATTGGTATAGAAACAGAAGATTCTGTTGCAACTATCTTCCGAAGTCAAAGTGTTTACTTCTTTAAGCAGAAATTTTAAACGTCCAGATTTCCACAATTAACCAGGTATTTTATTTAGAAACTGATTATATGAGTGGTGTTATATTTTCTTAAAGAAATATAGAATAAGAAATGTTACTAACAATTTGCCTCAATTTTAAGTTACCGAGAATTTAGTACATTTGTACATCATTATGCTGCTATTACCAGAAATATTCTAACAAATATAGAACTGAGAGAAAATGCAGGCCTTTCATATTATTTGAAAGTTCTTTTGTTCTATCTATTTAAAGAATATAAACATAAGAATTTCTATGCAAGATGACTATACAGATAAAAACACAATTAAAATAATACTGGCTCAATACTAATTAATTAACAACATCTATAAAGCAAAATACTATTTTATAATATAAGTATATATATATATATATATATATATATATATATATTCTGCTACAATTTAATGTGTCAGAAAGTACAAGTAAATCTGGTCAACTGAGAATTGCACATTAGTGCAGATGAATTCTAAGTGGGCTGTAAAATGCATTCAAAAGCAAATACTGTGGTACAAAATGAATGCAATGCAAATATCACAAGTTATTTCTGTAAAAACCTACTAAACTCAACGCAGCAATATCAGCTTCAAAAACTGTTGAACAAGAACAGTGAAATCTGTTAAGGGGGCTGAGAGATAGCTCAGCTGTCTGAAATGCCTGCTGAGGCAAGCTGAGGCAAACATGGGACTGTGGTTTGATTCCTGGCACCACACGCTGCACCAGCCCTGCCTGACCACCCCCCCCCCCGCGTGGGGGCTGAGTCATCCATACACACACAAAAAAATTGTGCCAAGAATCATGGCTGAACTGTCCTATGATAACCTTTTGTTCAATCATCATCTCTCCTTCTCAGCCCAGAGAAGTACGACAGGCAAACTCCACCCGCCGTTATTCAGAGGCAGCAGCCAGCCATAATTACAGAGGGCGGAGATGCTCCCATCATGCGCACCAGGCTGTGCTACTTGGCACAGTACCAGACAACATAAGAAACGTGGTTGAGCTCAGTCCATGGGAGAAAATCTGCTGTTGGCACAACTGGGAGAGGCCATGTGCCCCACATTTTGTGCCCTCTTAACACGAGAGCACGTCCTGCGTCATTCGCTGCATTTGTTGTTTTCTCCTTCATGCATCAGGCAACTTCTAGTTGAAATATAATCTTGTGGGTAAGTTCTCATCCAACAGCACAGTGAATTAACATCTCTCGTTCTAGATGTGCAAGAAATGCACGACACCACTGTCTGTGTTCTGTTCCTATACATCGTATAACCATTGTGTTTACATGTACTTTTCTGAACCAGGAGCAAGCTGCGTCTGTCTTTTCTTAACATCACCTTGGGTTAGAACAATACCCTCTAAGCCAGCTCTCTGTAGGCTTTCCATCAGGGAATAGCTCACTTTTCTTGATGTATCTAAGTAAAATACTGCTGTCAAAACTCATCCTATGCTGTGGGTAAAGCTGAGTAGTACAGAACCTGCCTGGCAAGAGGAACGTTCTGAGTTTGATTCCCGGTCCCAGAAAAAAAAAAAAAAAAAAAAAAAAAAATGATGAACAGGTGAGATAGCTCAGCTATCTAAAGCGCCTGCTTAGTTAGGCAAGCTTAGGCAAGCTTAGGCAACGGCAGGGACGGCGGTTCAATTCCTGTCACCCCAAGCTGCGTCAGCCCTCAAGGCAGGCTGAACTGTCCATAACAGAAAGAAAAGAAAGAAAAGCCGGGCGTGGTGGCGCACGCCTGTAATCCCAGCATTTGGGAGGCTGAGGCAGGAGGATTGGTGAGAGTTCGAGACCAGCCTGGGCTACAAAAGTGAGCTCAAGGCCAGCCTGAACTGCATAGCGAGACCCTGCCTCAAAAAGACAAAAAAAAAAAAAAAAAGAAAAAGAAAGAAAGAAAGTTAAAATAAAAAGAACTATTTAGTCCAATTTCTACCTATTCTGGATGACTTTCTCTGTCAGTTTAAATCCCAACCAATTTCTGTTCCTGCTCCGAATCCATGTCACTGCTGTTGTGGCCTCCCTCACTCTCTTCCCTCAGCAACTACGATGCTCACACCCAAGCACACTCCGGTAGGCAGCCTGAGAGGCGTGAGCACCCCACTAGTGACTTGTCTTTCTCTCCTTTGGCGGATAATATCAATCACAGTACACATGTCGTGCTATAGTAATGTTTTAAAATGTGTATTGCTTTTATGCAGACTATATAAATGAAGACTAAAATAAATGAAGTCCATGGTATACTTCTGTGATTTTTAATGGAACCCAGCTGAATTTGGCAGGTGACTTACAAATTCCACTACCGGTAATAATTACAATGCATGTACAGAATACAGACACACACACAAACGAAGCCTAACATAAGGGTAAATATTTATAAAAACTTCCCTCCTGTTTGACATGAGTAAGGTGAATTTTACTAAGTTTTTGAAGATCCATCAAATCTAAAGCATTACTACAGAAAATGAAGAGCAATATCCTGAACCATATTACATTCTGGATGAAGATTTTCAAAATGTTTATGCTCTGAGTCATATCATCCAATTAAAAAAACTTCCCTTTCTTTACCTTCAAATGAAGGCAATGTGGAGAAATCGCAACCACACTTCATTACTGGAGCTTATTAGAGAGCAAGCGATCCCCCATAACCCTGTCAGAATGAAATCAGTGCCAACAAGCTCCGTAGACCATAAATTGTAGAGCGGTACAGCACCTTTTTTCCAATAACAAGCTTTTCAGGTTAAAGGTATGTTTTGTTCTCTACAAATGCAGTGTACAATAATTTCTAACTTGTCAACCTGTTTTGTTTTGTGGCAGTTTCTCTTTTCAAAAATGGCATTCAGAGTGGATTTTCGAAGCAAAATTAGGTCTAAAGAGCCCCTAGAAGCCCGAGTTTCTTGTTTCTCTCCAAAAAGCAGCCCGGCAATAGCGAGAAAAACTGGTACCGCGTCCTCTGGAATCCCTGCGCTGAATCCCTTCCTGCTGCACTCTGCTAACCTCCTTCTGCTCCAGCTTGGCAACAAGGTCATCAGTACAACTCAAGAGTCATTAGCGGGGATGGATTCGGGTTGGAACTCTGTGGCTAACCAAGAGCACTAAGCGTATTTGTTGTTGCTGTCGTCAAAAGGCATTCACATTTCTTTACCTTAAAAAAAATAGAAATTCCTTCATCTTTTACTGTTAATTCCATTGCCTAAGAAAGCTGCAATATGAAGAAAGTAGACTGTATTTGCTCTTAGCAGAGCAGAAGAAGAAAGGTGGGTACCTGCCTCCAACATGTGGAGCTACATGGGGCAGCGTAAAAGTTGGTGGCAACACTCAGCCTCTTACCTCAATGACCTCAAGTTTTTACTGCGTGACTGTTTAAATGTCATAGAGAAATCCCAGGCACTGCACAAAAAGGAACTTTTTGCAAAATAAGATTTGAACAAATTCCTTTCCATCTTTATGGCAGCATCCCGTGTCTTCTCACAGTACATGAAAGCCTTACACATAGTAATAAAATAGCTACACCTGAAAAGAGGAAAACAACACAGTCGCAGCTGGAGGTGACAACGATGAAGAACATTACAAACAAAACAAATGTGCTATGGGAAAAGAACGTACACTTTTAAAAATGCTTTTTGAACACTTCAATCTGATGAAAGTATAATGAAATTTAAAGGAAGGCAAAATATGAATTCTGGACAATATTTATCTTTTATCTATGCCCCTGTCTCAGGATTTTCCTAAAAGAACTGTACTTAAATCAGATGATTCTATGGAAGAATATTGTGTCATTGCTTTGTAAAAAATGTTAACCAAATCTGAATTTACAACTGAGGAAAGAGATGTATGAGAGAAAATCACAATGAGGAATCCAATGGTCCTGACTTTTCATGTAGGATTTCTCTGAACTAACAGAATGGAATTTTGCATGTTATTTATTCTCTATGTGATTATGGCACTTAACCTACAAGTTAAAGAATTCGTGCAAGATCATTTAAGCAGAACTTCGTGGACCATGTCTTGATGAGGGGTAGATCACAGGTGATGTTCTGTAAGCAAAAGATTTTTCAGCCAAGATGGCTATATGGCTTTAAGTATGAATTTAGTAGATACAAAGAATTTTAAAGATGGTTCAGATTCCCAATGGAATGATGTAAGCTTATATTTTGTGCTACATTTCCCTTCTAATTCTAGGATAAACCTGTATGTCTGAAACTGAAAACTTTTTTTTTTTTTTTTTTTTTTTTTTGGTGGGACCAGGGTTCAAACTCACGACCTTGCACTTGCCCAGCAGGCACTTGTGCCTCGGAGCTATCTCCCTAGCCCCTGAAAACTTTTTTTAATTTTTAATTTAATTAATTTATTTTTTTCTTGTTTCAGAACCTTTGTTTGTTTAGTCTCTCATTTTTATGGCCGGCTCAGCCCACCCCAAGGGCAGGGCTGGCGCAGCATGTGGTGCTGGGTATCGAACCTCAGTCCCTGAAGCCGCCCAAGCTTTCTGAGGCAGGCACTTTAGACCGCTGACCCATCCCGCCAGGCCCTATGTCTGAAAACTCTTAACGGCAACTTTAATGTGATAGAAATGCCAGTGATTTCCCACCAGACATGGTGTTGCAGGCCTGTAATCACAGCAATTGGGAGGCTGAGGCAGTAGGACTGGTGTGAGTTGGAGACCAGCCTGGGCTATAAAAGTGAGCACAAGGCCAGCCTGAACTTCTTGGCGAGACTCTATCTCAAAAAGACAGAGAGAGAGAGAGAGAGAGAGAGAGAGAGAGAGAGAGAGAAACAGACAGACAGACAGACAGGCAGACAGAGACAGACAGACAGACAGACAGAGAGATGCCGATGTTTAGGATACAGAATTAGGCTGTATTATATATCTACCCACAGTTATATATAACAAGTTTATATTTAAATTGTCTCTTGACTTTCTCTTTTGACCCTATTTTCTAGTATTCATGTTTCATTCTATAAAACAATAAATTAATTCTTACTATATTATAAATTGATGTTCCTGTATAGATTTCTCACCCTGGAATTTACTATAATTCTTCTATGCCTATCTTTAATGCACTAGTTATTTAACATATAAAGTCCTTAGAAGATACAGTGTTTCCAGATTCTGAATTACAACTAACCGGCTCTACCTCTTGAGAGTGAGGTGAGAATCAGAAGCTATAGCCAAGAAAGTTTGTCAGTTATGAGGGTTACATTTTAGTAAAGTATCAGCATTCTCTTATGTTACATCTTAAAGGCAAACAACCTTAAAAATTTACCAATCTTTGCCACTATTTCTTAAAATAGAATTAATGTTTTAAATAATAGGTATTAAATTTAAGAAGAGTTGGGATCCCTTAAGTTTACAAATTTTTCCAAACTGAATTTCAAGCATTGAATAAAACTAATTTCAGTGAAGTCTAACTTTCCTTTTTAAAACTTTATTTATTTATTTACATTATGGATAGCTAGTCTATCTTAAGGATGGGGCTGGTGCAGCATGTGGTCTCGGGGATTGAACCACAGTCCCTGCAGCTGTCTAAGCTTGCCTAAGCAGTGCTTCAGACTGCTGAGCCACCTCGCCAGCCCAGTCTAATTTTCATACACACATTTTTTTGGTTGTCTAGTGTTAAAAGGAAATGAAATGTATTAAAATATATTTAATATGGCAACAAATGATTAGTCAAGGAGAATGTGAGAATGTTTCAAACATTATTATTATAAATTTGCTTATCTATAATTTAAGAAAACTAACAACTTGTAATTTTTTTTTGTACATGGGCATTAATGGGTAGATTCATCTATTATTTAAGAAATCCTAATAAATGCTAAGAATAATATTAAGCTGAATAAATATCCACTCAGCTTGAATGCTTTTGCTGTCTTTTCTTACCACAGTTTTCCAATAATTACAACTCTCGTGAGAGCAAAATCTTAATTTAAAAATGGCTGTTCATTAAATGAAACCGAACTTAGAAGTAGTGAAAATGATTGATAACCTTTGCAGATTGTTTTAATTTAAAATATGGTCCTTAATGCAAAGAGAAAGTTCTACCAAAGTAAAAATTGCTTGTTGTAGTTTTCTATTCTTTTGGATCTATATCCCAAAATATTACCTTCAATCAAGGAGCTTTTAAAACATCTTTTATATTGGGGCCCAGCGGGATGGCTCAGTGGTCTAAAGCGCCTGCTTGGGAAAGCTTGGGCGGCTTCAGGGATCGCGGTTCAATCCCCGGCACCACATGCTGCGCCAGCCCTGCCGTCAGGGCGCGGGCTGAGTCAGCCATAAAAATGAGTGAATAAGCAAATAAAGGTTATGAAACAAGAAAAACATAAATAAATAAAATAAA
>PVJA010002175.1:0-60492 GCA_004027025.1 Myocastor coypus | reverse complement strand
TCTTTAAAAAAAAATAAATAAAACATCTTTTATATTGCACCATAGTGAGCCGTATGACTGAAAATATAAACTTTTATTTTTATCAAGATGTTTAGGTATAGTTAGGCTTATCTACCTGCTTATTCAGAATAGGACCTAAAGATACGTGCTGAAGAGCTCCTTGTATGTTATTAAGAAAGTGCTATAGCCCCCTGATGCTGTAAATTCATGTGAATTACACCATTCCCAACTTCTTAGTGTAAGGGAATATCCTAAGAAATAGGTATTCAGACACATTCATTATGATGAGAATACTATATACTTTCAGAAATGTATGTGAGAACTCCATCATTTGACCTCAGTTCTGAGTAAAATAAGATTTCTTCAGGGGCTGCCACTTGTGGTACATCATGGTATATTGTTTTACAGTAATTTTAAAGAATAAGCAGAAAGATTACACTAAAATAAAGATATCAGTGGAGTAAAATTAATATACAAACAAGCAACACAGTCATCATCATTATTATCAAGTCCATAGTTTTATGGGCCACGTTCTTACCCCACCGGAGAACACGGAGTGTGCTTACTTCAGCAGCACGGGGCCCAAATGGAGAATTCTGATGTTGTGATGTTCCGATGCCTTTGGTGGCATCAGGTGGTAGCAACTGTTAAGCCCTATTTTAATATTACGAGAGCACTATTCTGTCTGCAGGCCTTCCTTGACCTACATGACACTAAATATATACATAAAAATATAGCTGTAGTATCAAGTCAGAATAATTTCCTGTAGAAAATTAAAATCAAGGGATGTGGGATTGGGAGCTACTTTTGATCATAGCAGACATGAAACACCTAGGGAGGTTCATTTAATCTGAGATTTGAAGGACAAGAGTCTGATTTGCTAAGGCAGTCCTGACAGCATTCTTTTTCACTCTCTGCATAGATATTCAAGCACAAGGTCCCTAAGAAGAGAGCATACATGGTGTCTTAGAAGAGTTGGAAAGAACCAAGGAGACAGAAGAGAGTATGTAGAGAGCGCTATGAGATGCCGCATATGTTGGAAAGCAGAAACCATATTAAATTGAATGTGTAGAATAATGATGATTTGAATTTTGGATTAAGTGGGATGGAATGACTTTAGGTAGACGAGATCGGAAAACATGGGAAGGCTTAGCCACAGAAAAGGTTTATATAGTTCGGTTGTGTAAGAAGCAGACTGAGGCAAGGAAATGTGGAAACAGAGGTTGTTAGAAAACATTTCACTGTCTAGGTCACAGAGGAGATGAAGAGAAACGGGCGTAGCGAAGCATGTGCGGGAAGTACAGAGCCAGCATTTGCTGGTGAGAGAAAAGAGGATCGAGGATCGCTCTTAGATTCTAAAACGAGTACATGAAATGCTACAATGTTGGTAAAATCTACACTATAACAAGCTGCAAAACAGATTTATTTAAATTCTATATTGTCTGTTTAGACATCCTATTTTTTCTGAAAACTATTCCCAATGTTTTCACTCATGAGCCATCACATATTGCTTAAACTCTTGAACAAGTGAGCCAGTTGATGTGTGTGTACACAAGTATAGTCTGCATTTTTGTAAAGATACAGCCAAGGAATATTTCCACATACACAAATCTAGGGGACCAGAACAGCACGGATTCTATCATTCCACTGACTGAACTGTAATAGTGCAACCAAGGAAAGATTATATAAGAAGTGCAAGAAAAGATTGTGTTCTATGATATATTTTTGAATGATGTACTATTTCCATTCTCAGGAAGGAAAAAAAAAAAAGATTTTTCCTAGCCATATTTCAGTGAGAAGTCCAATCAGACCTGCAGAGTACATTTACTTCAAAGTAGTGTATCCTGATGAAATTTTCACTGAGAAAGCAGAAGCCTTAATTTATCCTCTTCATGCTCATCTCAAAACGAAGACATGGAACCCAGCTCCAACACTATACTGAATATGCTCACATGTACATCATTTTTTTTTTTTTTTTTTTTTTTTGTCTTTTTGAGACAGGGTCTCGCTATGCAGTTCAGGCTGGCCTTGACCTCACTTCCATAGCCCAGGCTGGTCTCGAACTCGCACCGATCCTCCTACCTCAGCCTCCCGAATGCTGGGATTACAGGCGTGCGCCACCACGCCCGGCTGTACATCATTTTAAATATGTTACAAAGCGAACAGCATTCTTGGGACCACTGTTTCTTTCCATTTCTCTTCTCTCTGCGGAGTTCAACAGCATATTTATCCTGTCAGTGGTACGCCTTTCCTACGGGCATCAGAGCTTTTGCTGTGTATTCATGTCCAGAAATGATATATTTTATCTCAGAGATTAAAGAAAGTACAGTTTTAAGGCGCATCCAACCAGTTACTGCCTGGAAAATCTCAACCAGAGATGAGAGCAGCTACCTTAGAGCTCTTCCGTTAACACACTGTTTGTTGCTCCATATGGATGTCTTTTCTATCCTTTTCTTCCTACACCATATATTTTCCATCTATGCTTCTAAAGAAAGCTGCTCCAAAGGAAAAAATGCTCATTATGAATACACAGCATTAATTTGCCAACTGGTAGGTCTGTTTCTATGGGAGGCAACAGATTTTAGTTGAATACCTCTTTAATGTGCGCTAGGTTGTACATCTGTCCATTATCTATGCTTCCTTTCCTATCCACACCCACTGATATGAGGGCAAATACTCCGTCTTTTAATTCCACCATGATCTGAAGGAGCTCCTTGTCTGATAGTACTACTGAACAGCAACACACACACACACACACACACACGCACACACACACACACACACACACACACACACACACACACACCAAACATCTGTAGCTTGCCGATGCTTCTAAATGCTTTGTTTCTGGATAATTACACTAGTACATTTCTGTTATAAAAAGCTGCAAAATTTTACTTGAGTTATACATTTTCTGTCAATCACAGAATTGCTGGTTTTATTTTATTGTAATGAATGATCATTAGCTTCCAAAACATTGGAAATCATGATATGAATATGTGAAATACATGTCCTTGTAATAAACATGGCTCTAGAGTCACCATGGCTGATTAGCTTTACGGTGATATAAGTTTAAAAATATTATTTAAGGATGCTCTTAAATGGTTTTATAATTAGGATGATATTCATGCATGTATATATTGTTTTGATAAACTGAAAGTAGAGTTCTAGTGACCCTAAAGGAATTGTATTTATTTTGACATGCAGGTTAAATACCTAGAAGAGAAAACAGATGGATTAGAAATGCTCATTAAGGTTAAAAAGGCCATGCTCCATGGCTCCATTAGCTTCTACTTCATGGGAGGCAAGTAAGCTACAGTGAAGAAGCCGCACCCAGGGTGACAAAGAAGGTGCTTTTTACCCCAAGTCTGAGTGAGGCACATGTAGGTCTAAGCAGCGGAGTTCAGAAGCCTAGCTTTCTGCAGCAGTCAGTCTGTGTATCTGCTTGGACTGCCATTTGCACCCCAGTGTTTTTTGACATTCAGTATTAATAAAACCTAAGTGAATGGATATCAGTCTTTTTGTCTTTAGAGCTCAAAGGGCATAGTTAAGAGTTTAATGTTGTTCGTTGGACCAAACACACATAGATGTTTCTAGCAATCATATTCTGTTGCTAGTGAAATGTTTTAAAATTTAAAACATCCCTTTTATAGTTGTTCCTAGAAAATAACACCAAAATATTATTGAAGTAATATTTGTGGCAACAAATTGATCGTAACTATTCAGGAAGACCTGGAGTTGAAATGGCCTTTGTATAATGACATTAGCAATAGTATAATGTTAGTTAGGTTCACTGTGTGTCTACATAACTGGTACTGTGGTGGATACATTTACTTATGCCATGTGTCATTTATTTGTCAAAAAACTGAAGCTGTGTTATAATCCTTTGAAATTTTAAACACTCAGACTATCCTTACAAACTGATGATTTACAAGGTTGTGTGACTAAGGTGGTTTCTTCTATTTTGTGTTGTAATTATTTGAGTCCATTATTTCTCTTGCATATTAAACTATAATCTTGAATATCATTCCCTTGTTTCCGTGCTTCTGCAATTAAGATAATAACTAAATATCTATTTGCCTAATCAATGAATTGTTCTCTTGATCAGCTATTCCATGGGAGCATAACACTTCAAATGAATTAAACAATGAACATGTCTGATAAATATATGTAACATAATAACAGGGATAGCTAAAAACTTCAACACTTTAATAAAGATGCAAAGTATAAGAAATGACTATTTTACACAAATTAAGTAGTATAAGTATGGTTACTAATTTAATAGTTTAATTTTCCTTCCGTGAATTTATTAATATAAATGGCCATTTCTAGTGAGCCCTGTACATTGTAAATATTACATGGCTAAAATCACTGACCTTACAGTTATTTCTATGCTGTCTTTTATTACTCCTTTCATTAGTAGTGTATTTTAGCCCAGTAGTTTTATTCCACCATCGATGGTCCTAACACTAAAATTTCAAAGGTGTATTTAGGAGGAGGAAATTTCTTACATTGTAAGTAATGAAAAGTACCAACGCTAATAAAAACTAAATGTAGCAATATTTAAATAATGCATTTGCATTCCCATCCAAAGAGTACAATCTCACCATTAGGAAGGAAACCAGATCACAGCTGATTTCATGACCAGGTCCTCAGACCTCTCCAGTCAAGCCTCGGTGGAACCTGGGCAACTGGAGTGGACTCAGCCGTGAGTCTCAGTTCATAACAAACCCGCTATGCACCAGCCATGTTAAATGATCACAGCTAATGTGAAATCAACATTGGTGTAAAAAAGGAAATGGCAAAGTCCTCACAAGTAATCACTTATCATTCCAATCCAGAATGCTTACAGCATTCATGATGGATTGAAATGCCACTCAAACTTCATCATTTAGTGTGGCTTTGGAACAGTCCAATCATTAATAGAAGAGAGTTGCTTTTATATTTATACAACCAGTGACTAATGAAACATTATGCACAGTGTGCGAAGGGGAACAAGGACTGGAGGGTGTAATGAACTCAATTGGAGCCCTTTCTAAACACAGAGTAATATGGTTTCCCTGTTTCATCAAACCTCTCATTACTGTGTCAATAATCCTAGGTAAACTACTGTTGAACTTCACAGCATTTATCTAGCAGCATGAATAGCATTAATCTATGGGGTGCTTTTGATGAATTGCAGTTCAAAAAGCAAAGCCAAAAATGACTTCTTACAAAGTGCTTAGAGAAGTATTTATTAGAAATATGTCAACTGCCAACTACCTGAAGGCAGCTTGGCTGCTTAGGGACCCATGCTGTGGACTAGCTTGCAAACACTGCGAAGGCATATGAATTTTCTCACTGGACTTCTTTTAAAAAAGAACAAGTAACATACTTTTCATTTGAATGTCTTATTTCTTCTGTCACCTTCTTACTAATTTCTTCTATTTTTATATTGTATTGCTTTCAATGCAGTGTGACAGGTTGTATAACATACTCCTAGGGCTGGGGAGATAGCTCAGTGGCATAAGCATCTGCTTGGCAAGTACAAAGTCCCGAGTTTGATACTTGGTACTACATTAAAAAAAAATCTATCTATCTATCTATCTATCTATCTATCTATCTATCTATCTATCTATCTATCTGTTATATCCCTAGGTTACCAGATAATATTAAGTGACAAAAAATTCTTGGAAACTTTGGAGAGAATCCAGTAGACTAAGCTGAGGTGGCCACAGGTTCTAAATACCCAGAGTGCCTAAAGCAGAGGCTGCTCTTTGCTTCTGCCAGAACTGTTCGCCATCTTCCCCCACCTGGTGGTTATTACATTCTCTCTGGCAGAAGGATGGCAGGGATATTCTGCACAGGCTTACTAGAATAGCTCCAGTTTGCCTTTCTAATTCCGTTAGGTTAATCCTTTCCAAAGCTGATCTTTGTAGCATTCTAAAATTCCGCTCCCCTCTGCTGTTTTCCAGAAGCTTAGCAACAGAGAGTGTGGCTCCCTGATTGTCCTTATTTGCCTACCACGGAAATGTTACATGAAGACTGCAAGGGCTTTGCAAATGTACTATAAACGTCATTATATTATACATTTACTTTGTACTTTTTCTCTAGGGTTTGTCTACATCAAAGCAAGATAAAGACTTTCGCAATATATATTATATTAATTTCCTCTAAAATTAAATAACTTTGTGAAGATTTAGGATTGGCTACCTAAATGTCTTTTAGAAAACTATCAAACTAATCCGTGACTCTGATAGTATTCTATTAGATTTGTGGAAAGTTAGCAAATGAATGCAGCTTTCAGGATTGCTAGGATGCAGCCAATTTATTATCGCCCTTTACTTTGTACAGTCGTGCTTGTATTATTGGAATAATACATAGAATAAGATCACACCCTCAGCGAAAGTTTTCTCTCAAATATGCAAAAAATTGTCATAGTCTCTTATCGGTTGTTTTGTAGGTTCATAATGAAACCTCATACAAAATGGGAGAAAAACCGCATTTAAATATCTTGTGTAATTTTATGCATTGCGAAAAGCATCATCTCATGAGCTTTGTGTAGCAGCATGCTATAGCGATATTCTGGGTGACTAAAGCTTGACAGTAACGATGACTCTTTTCACTCATGCATATTGTCAATTCTTCTGATTTTATTATGTAGGTGAACAGACTGTGAAATAAATGCTATCAAAAACTACATGTACAGATATATGAGAATATTATTTATAAGAAATTAATTATTGATATTTGAGGCATAACTCTTTGTTGTATTTCAGTAACCAAATACATTCTTTTGTGGCTGGTTATAGCATGAAATACATTTTCATTATACGACTGAAATTATCCTAAAAGGAATTGTTTTCATGATTCAAGGCTATAATTAAATAATTTATTAATTACATCTGAAAGCAATGGTAAATATTATTTACTAACCATCACCAAAATTGAAATAAAATACTTCTGAGAATTTTTGCTAACTTCTGTGATTTTATTTTATTACTGGTACTTGGAACATACTAAAGGAAAATTTATTTATTTATTTATTTATTTATTTATTTATTTATTTATTTATTTATTTTTGAGACAGGTTCTCGCTACGCAGTTCAGGCTGGCCTTGAGCTCATTTTTGTAGCCCAGGCTTATCTTGAACTTGCACTGATCCTCCTGCCTCAGCCTCCCAAGTGCTGGGATGACAGGTGTGCACCACCACGCCTGGCGTCTAGATGAAAATTTTATAAATGAAATATTTATGAGAAACACTTCTTTCTTTTCTTTTTTCTTTTTTTTTTTTTTTTTTTTTTTTGGTACCAAGATTCAAACCAAGAAACTTGTGCTCAATAGTCAGGTGCATATTCCTGCCCCCATCTAAAGAACTTCTTTAAAATAATTTTAAAAACCTTGTAAATTTGCTTACTTTTGTAAAGATTTTGACAAAGTTCAACCACTTTTACAGTCATTCTTTCTCTCACGTCCACTACTTTCCAAAAGGCACTCACCATGAACAATGAGGACGTACTCTGCGCTGCTTTGGCCAATGGTGTTGGTAGCCTCGCATCGATAGGTGCCATTGTCTGTTTTGTTGAGGAAGAGAATGTTCAGCTCCCTGCCGCTCACCACCATTCGATCAGGATCTGGTAATTCTCCACCGTCTTTTGTCCACAAAACGGGTTCTGGCCTAAAGGATTCAAGTATACATATAAATAGGAAAAAATAAATGTTGCACATTTTGTGAATCAAACAAATCAGGCAAGTTATGAACATGTATCAAGCATTTATGCAAAACTGTGTGCTAACTGTTATAAATCACAAAAGGACAACTCTCCACTCCAAAGATTTAGACATATGGCAAATACAATTTAATTTTTTAGAACAGTTATCAGTAAAGTATGCAATGACAGATGTGCACCATAATTCTTTTTTAAGTCCCCCCCTTTTCACCTCTCTTCCCCCATGCTGCCACCTAAGTAGGCACTAGCACAAAGGATCTCCTTGTGGGAGCCACTGCAGATGCCCTGCTAGCCCAAGTCCTTTAGCTAATAATTCCCACCTACACTGAAGGACTGATGCTTCTTGGACCACTGCACCAAGTCGGTCTTAAAAGTAATATGAACTTTATCTTTCAACTTGGGGCTATCATTCCACAGACCTTTTCCTTAACTACCTGATCCTTTAATGCCTCTCACTTTTCTCATTCTCCAGTAACATATCTTTCAATTTTTATTTCAATAAAATGCAAGCATGTACTGCCTAGCAGCGTTCTACTCAGTGAAGGATCATATACACAGTAGGGACGTCATGCAATGATACTGCCCAACAATGGTGTTATGGTTTAAGTCTAGTTGTCCCCCAGAGCCTCATGCAGTCATTGGGCAGGGACGTCTATAGATTGAGACTTGACTCATGAGTCACTAGGATTCTGTATTTATTTTAGTGCCGATCTAGAGTTTGACTTGACCCATGACCCCTGGGATTATGTGTTTTAAGTATTTCTAGGATTATGGGTGTAGCCTAAGGTGGATAGGCTGAGGCAGAGAGCTTGAATGCAATATAAAGAGAGACAGAGAGAGACTCATGCTGTTGCTCTGCTACCCTGGTTGGTCGGTTGCCTCTGTTGCGAGTGTTGCTGTTCCGTAGCCATGAACTGGATGATCTCTGCCCTGTTCCACTCATCCTTGTGCCAGCCGAATATGGACTCAAACCTCTGGTAACTGTGAGCTAAATAAACCTTTCCTTCCTTCATTTTGAGGGTCAGGTATTCGTCCCAGCAACGAGTAAAAAGTAACTAGGACAAATGGTATGACTCCCTTTGAATGGACACGAACACTGTGGTGTACAGAAAACAAAGACATTGTCTGAAGTTCCTATCTTTAAATCTTTCATCATGGTTAAGCTATTCAAGGTTACACTTGAGCAAAGCTCTTCACATTCTTAACTGCTTTTAGAATAGAAAGGATCAGAAAACTGTACATTCTTATCTCCAAAGTTTTAGCTTTCAATAATTATAAATAGCATTAATAAGCATGGTTATTACATTTTAATATGTGCTTATGCTAATACCTGTCAAAATGGGCTCTACACTTATTTCTATAATTCCATAAAAGCATTTCCAAGAATATTGTAACATGCTTTCTCACTGTGTATGAGAAGACAAATGATTAGAGATGTCTTCAAATCTTGGTACAACTCCAGTCTTTATTTCAACCACTACCTGTTGTTTTCCAACATGATGAGGTTTTATGAATTTCTGTGCAAAGATGTTCTAATTTGAACTTAAACTTTTATTCCAGCCAGTACCCAGGTCCTGCACATGGGACTTACTAGGGTCCTCATTTGAGCCAGCTCCAAGACCCAACATGTGAGTGGGACTGCCCAGGTCTCACTGGATCCTCACTCCAGCCAAAGTATGGGCCTAGCATGTGATTGAGACTGAGTGGGGCCCACAGGATTCCAGCCAGCACCCAGTTCAGATGTGTCTGTGGAATTAATTTCCTCCATCAGCAGGTAGAAACTTGTAGTAGAAATCCCTGCAGAGAGGGTAGAGGCAAGACCCACCCAGCCGATCCAGGAGCAGAACATTTTGACAGAGTGGCACAGTAGGTTCATTTCCAAGGGCTTCAGCAGGAAGAAGTGGAGCTCAGCAGCCAGACCCAAGCCACACCTACTTGGATCAGTTTGAAATGCATAGATCCATACCAGACCTGGTTATATAAGGTAATAACTCTTCCAAAGCTCAACAACAAAGGTCAGAAGACATTGCTATACAAAATGATAAAGAGAAGGACTAAAATGCATTTCAGGTCCTGAGCCCATCCAAAGCAAATGCAGGAGACAATAGCATAGAAGAAATTGGAAATCACAAAAAATGGAAATAATACACCTGAAATTTCTGAAGTAATAACATCTGAAGTAAAGAAAGAACTGCAGAAAAGTGTAGAGAAAATCAGATCAGAAATAATTTCTGAAGTAAGAAAAAGATAATGATAATGAAATAATTCCTAAGTGCTTTTAAAAAAGACACTGATAAAAATAGAGAATAGAAAAATGATGTTATCCTTGAATAATCAATACAGGAAAGTAATAGAATGTGTGAAGCAAATTCGAAGTACTATATAGGAAATTAAAACCTCAATGTCACGCTGGCAAACCACTTCAACGAAAGTGAAAAATAGACTCTTAGACCTTGAAGATATTGTTGCAGCCAGTGAAAAGTAAGAAAAGATATCTTAATAACAACAAGAATGCAGGAAAAATAATTCAACATCTACAAGACTACATAAAAATGAACATCAGATTCATAGGCATTAATGAGAGCCAGTAAAACGATATCAAAGAATACGGATAGAAGTCATAGCAGAAAATTTCCCAAATATGGGGAAAAAAATCTGACATTCAGGTAACTGAAGCACATAGAGCTACAACTAACATCAGTCCAATTAAAACTACACCCAGAAATATAATAATCAAGGTCCCAGAAAGTCAGCACAGGAATAGTATACTAAAAGCTGCTGGAGCATTTAAAAGTAAATGCTCACATCACATTTAAAAGTAAATGCTCACATCACATTTAAAAGTAAATGCTCACATCACATTTAAAAGTAAATCCATCAGAATAGCGGCAGATTTCTCTGTACAGACCATCAAGTCAAGAAGAGAATGGACCAAAGTACTTCAAGTCTTGCAAGAAAACAAATTCCAGCCCAGATTGATATACTCTGCAAAACTCTCTTTCAAGTATAGTGGAGAAATATAATACTTCCATGACAAAGAATAATTAAAGATTTTCACCAGAACAAAGCCATCCCTGAACAGACTACTAAAAGATATTCTAGAGAGGGATCAAAAGGACCACAACTCCCCAAACTTTCTGTCCAAGGAGATTATGGGAATTCAGAGGAAGGAGTTTGAAGATATATAGTGTACCTAAGGAGAGTCACCTAGAGAGAAAATATTCTCTTGGGCTTTCACAGAGAGCAAATTGGTAAAGCAATGTCCAAGACTTATCCAAATGGCTGATACTGATAACAGTTCTACAAAGCACTGTACATAGTTTCAAAGTAAACCTTGAGGGGATTTGACTGACTTTGGGAGATATAAATGTTACATGTTTTGTTATACAGATCTGCCTTTAACTTGCCCTTCACCACACAGCAGAAAATTTTAACCACAAGGCATAAAATGTAAAGTTAGATTAGTATGCTGAGCTGTAAAAGGCTTAAAATAACAGTTTCCATCATTGTCAGTGATGCCAAAAACCCACTGCGATTATGGATCATTGGATAATGTATACAACTACTTTGTCTGAGTTCAATGAGAAGAAATTTTTATACCAATAATGATTAGAAAAATTAGCACGTCTACACCCTGTGCTCTGTATAACTACTAGGAGGATAAGAATATGCTTTGTAGTAAATGGGAATATACTACTGACATGTTTTGAAACTGTCACATTGCTATTCCTTATTAAAAGCAATAAATGTAAAAAAATAATTAAATAAATGGCCACAACTCAATAAATGACAATGGAAAAGACCTACCAAATAGGGCAAACTTTTAAACACAGCATAAAAAGAGGTCTACATCACCTTTTTAGTTATTCTTTTGTATATACCAGCAAAATAATTCTATCAGCATACTCTAGAAATAGATTTCTCCTGAACACTATGGGTCATTGTTCTGTCCAGCTCAATAGGGTGTGTATCAAGGAACAGGCAGTAGCTCAGTCCCACAAATGACACCTGGCCAGAAGTAAGCATCAGGGACACTGTCCATGTCCACGACATACTAGAACTTTGTGCGTAACCTATTCCCAAACTGTTAGAAGAGCCGGTCATATATTTGTGATTTCAGTGGTGTTTATGTTATGTTTTATTCTTAGCAATTCTTTACAACCTTGGAAACTTCTTCTTAGTTTATATTTTTGTATATATAAGCCTGTTCAAGTACTGTGTATTGATTACAGATTTGTACATATGACCTGAGGTGCACTGCAATGGCAAATAAGACCGGGTATGGTGGCGTGCGCCTTTAATCCCAGCTCTTAGGAGGCTGTAAGCAGATGGATCACTTGAGTCCAATCTAGTAATGAGACTCTGAACACCCTGTAGACCCTTCACACACACAACAACAACCACAACAAGAACAACAACAATAATAATAATAATAATAATAATAATAATAATAATAAAACAAAGAAACAGAAATCAAATTCTGCCTAAGGGAGAATGAAAACTACAAAAGCGATGCACAAGAAGACGCCCTGGTGCAGGTCTGGGTCTGCTCAGACAAGGACCTGCACCTTCCAAGCCTTGATTCTTGATGCCATGGTGCTAATTCTTCAGGCAGCCCAGGAGTGAGCACCCTAGGATTCAGTGTCAGGGCAAAGGACGCTAGTACTGGCACACAGATTATGAACAGCCTCTGCCTACTCTCCACTAGTGTTCTCCATGCTCAAGATTGTTCCTAGCACCATAAAAATTTTGACAGGTCTAGGACACCTTGGTATAGGTTCTGTTTCATCTGAATAAAGACAGACCCCAGATTTTTCCTAAATGAAGCCCCAAAATGATGAAGTTTTCCCTCCCAATAAATAACCATCTTCCCTGCTCTTCAGTATCTACAAAAGATCATTTTATAAGTGGTTGAGTCTAGAGCTCTGAGGTGATACGGCTGAAACAGTGGAAACCAGACAAAAAAGTACAAGGGAGTAAAAGTACAGTGAAAACAGCAACAGATAATAAATAATAACCAACAATTCTGCAGTGAGAAGGTCATTGTAGACTACCCAGAAAGGTAGCCTTTAAAGTGCCAAATAATTGGCAGTTGGAAATCTCTATGAGATAAAATTTATTTTTTGTTTGTTTGTTTTGTTTTTCTATCACATCTGTAGGGGTAAGAAAACATTTCAATTTTCTAGGTACCTAAAAACATTCTTCAAAAGTTACTTCCTAGAGCAATAGAAAATAAGAAAATGAAAGGAAAAAGAGAAACCAATAGACTCATATGTTTATTCATATTTTGTTTTTTGGTACAGGATCTCACTACACAGATCAGATTTGTAGTGATCTTCTCGTTTTCAGCCTCCCCAGTGCTGGGATTACAGGTATGTGCCACTACACCCAGACATGGTTGCTTGTTCAGCGTGCCCAGGGGCAGGGCCAGTGCAGCACGTGGGACCAGGGATCGAACCCTGGTCCCTCCGCTTGCCAAATCAGGTGCTTCGTCTGCTAAGCTATCTTGCTGGCCCTATTCTCATGTATTGCAAGACCATGGAAAAGTAGTTTATAGTCTTTACAGGTATTTAAAAATGCTTACATCAGTGTTTTTATTTACAGCAAATAGATTTTTCAATAACACTCATGACTTATTTATAAATTAGTAACTGAAGAAATTACCAGAAGACTTTTAGATTGTCAGTGTTTTCAACATCTTGATTCAGATTAGCAGTCAAATCCATTTACTAATTTCAACCTAAACTGTTGGTATGTTGCGTATTTCCTCTGTGAGGTTATTCCACAACAGCAGTTCCTCCAATCTCCCCACCTGTCTGTGAACTCACTCACTCGAAAAGCACTGATGAGAATGGAGTCTTTTCTTTCGTAACTTGAATGCTCTCTTTTTAGGCTCATTTTCCAGGGAAAAATAAAGTAAATGTTATTTAGTTATGCAGTATCGGTGCTAGAGGCTGGGGAGACATCTCAGTAGAATAAGTGCTTGCCTGGCAAGTGCAAAGGCCTGAGTTCAAGTCCCAATTTTGCTAAACAAACAAACAAACAAACAAATAAATAAATCAATAAATAAATGTCAGTCCTGTAATTCCTGTGTCCCGAGCAAAGAATCACCCTGCTCTACTTGTATATAAATAGACATATATCGAGATGGGAACTTTTGAACTCTTTCCTTCCTACTCCTTTTTAATATAGCAATATCCCCATTGTGTTCTGTAATTTCTCCGCATTTGCACAGGATATTTTGGGTTCTAAAATCAAAGATATCCTTATAAAAATTAAGTTTACGTTTCCTAATGAAGTGAAGTAAGGCATGGATATAATAGCTCTGGTAACATATCGTTGTCTCTCAAAAGGAAGAGAAAGAAATTGACAAATATTTATTTTTTACTCAAGGAAAAACGGGATTTATAGTTGGTAACTTGGTCTTTGATGGTTTATGTAATTATGTAGAGTATCATTCTCACTTGACTTCAATTTAGAAATTCCACAAGTGTGCAATAGCTATGACTGAAATTTCAACTGTAAGAATGATTTTTAAGATATAATTACTCTATTATGTATTGTATTTTTCCTGGAAAGTGGAGTTACAACTCTCATAAATATTATAATCTCTTTCACCCTGGAAACAAACCATTATGATAAACATTAGGACCTTACATTAGCCTTTATAAAAATGTAATTTTTGGTTAATATCCTTAGGTATGGACACGAGTACAGGGAGAGAACTACAACTAAACATTCTTTGGAGTCCCAGTTACTTTATTCACCTTTTACAGCCATAGTATTGAGTAGGAATTTAAATGTACCAGCAAAACATAATGGAGCTACTAAGTAAAATTGGCATTGATCAAAATTTTCAAGTTAGAGGGACAGTGACACAGCTCAGCAGACTAAGCACCTGCTTATGCAAGCTCATAGATCATGGTTTGATCGCCAGCTCCACATGCTGCACCAGCCCTGCCCTCAGAACAGATTGCCACAGAGTCCAGGCATGGTAGCACATGCCTGTAATCCGAGCACTGGGGAGGCTAAAACCGGAGGACTTCCATAAGTTGATGCTATGTAGTGAGAGCCTGCAACAACCAAATACATTTTAAAAAATTCAAATTAAGAAAGGGTAAAATGAAAACAACTTAATATAATAATGGAGCTCTGAAGAAGACAAATGTTAAATATATGTAGCTATAAAGATGTTATAACTAGCTTATTTCAAGCTGAACTCTACAGGGCAAAAAGTTGGACCCAAAACTGTATTAGTTTAGTATAAACAGAAAGCTGAGCTGATGGTGTCATTGATATTGAAAACAGTGCAAAATGTGGTAAGGATATTCTGATCACCAAAAAGACCTAAACAAAAGCAATGAAAAAACTAGTTTGGAGCACAAAAGCTGGCAACCCATCCTGTTACATAAGTAATTCAAGGCTGAAAATAGCTGAAAATTGTAAGCTTCTTTCCTAGTTAAATTATTTCATGCTTTTGATAAGTGAACTGCCTTGCCAATTGTTTCCTTAAAAAGTACTAATGCAAGGGCAGGCCAAATAGCGCAGCAGCTTAAAGCGCATGCAAGTCGGTTCAGGGGCCAGGGTTCAATTTCAGGCCTGCCGTGTTGGTCCTGCGACTGGCATGCCCTGAGACTGCAACTGCGAGCGGGCATGGTGGTGTGCACCTCTAATCCCCGATCTTGGGAGGCTGTAAACAGGCAAAACACTGCGAACGAGTTCATTCTGCTAGTGAGACCCTTGAACATTCTGTAGACCCTTCCCTAAAACATACAGAAAAAAAAGTATTAATATAGAATTTCTGAAAAATAATCTCATAAAGAGATCATTTACATTGTTGAAGGGGAAATACAAATTAGAATAAATGTTTTCCAACTTATATAAAGTTCTGCAAACCATAATATAAAGTTCAAACTTGACAATTAAAGAGCTTTGGAAAATCAATGATTCCTGCCTCAAAGGTGATACATTCAACTCTTACAAGAGAATAAAAAAAAGAAAAAATCATCGATCCAGCCATATGGAAATGAAAAATCAGAAACTAAGAAAGACTATAGGACCAGATTTTCTTACAGAGACTGGAAACAAGCATGTGTTCAACTCAAGCAGGAAACAAAGAAGTAGATATTATAATACTTCCAATGTTTTGCTAAGATATTAAGGAAACAAA
The DNA here is from genome assembly GCA_004027025.1 of Myocastor coypus. Lineage (NCBI taxonomy): Eukaryota > Metazoa > Chordata > Mammalia > Rodentia > Myocastoridae > Myocastor > Myocastor coypus. Next base: position 44,613 of record PVJA010002175.1, on the reverse strand, counting down.
TATAGACAAAGAATGTAAGATAAATTGAAAGAGAATAGGATGACAGCCATAAGAGTGTCTTTCAAACTTCATCCTCTTAACTGCTTATCCTAAGGGTGCATCTGGCATCTTGCCTTCTCGGAATCCTCATGCTCTCATACCTAAGAATTATTTTGATAGTATTATTGGGCCACAATTATTATTCTTCACTAATTTAAGTCTCTTTTTTTTTTTTTCAGTTGTAACTTCTCATGTGTTCTGCTCAGTATCCCTGGTATTTTCTTACAATCTATGAAACTATCCCATGATAAGGAACCCAGTATTTCTCTGCATTACTTTTTTAATTATATAATTAATTTGTTTGTCTTTTTGAGACAGGGTCTTGCTATTCAGTTCAGGCTGGTCTTGTGCTCACTTTGTAGCCAGGCTGGTCTGGAATTCGCATTAATCCTCCTGCTTCAGCCTCCCAAGTGCTGGGATTATAGGAGTGCGCCACCACACCCAGCTTCTGCATTCTTTAATTTCTCCCATTCCACTTTCCTTCTCTCAACTGTTCTTACAGTGTGGTCAATATTTTTTTTTTAATTTTCCCCATCCATTATGTTTATCTGGTTACTTTCTATCTCAGATATATTCAAACTTCCCATTTTTTATAAATAAGCATCAGAGCATCAATGGTTAAAAAATGTGAGAAGTTAAATACTGTCTTTTCTATTAAGCACTGTTCGAAAAATCATCATGTAAGAAAGCAAAAGAAGAGAAATTACAAAACTGATTTTGAAGCTAAAGTAAATTTTTCTATTGTTTCTTAGAATTGCTTCTGTTTTTCCAATTAAATTCTGCTTTACTATGTGTGAAATTGTATTTTATGTATCATCCTAAAATATTACTAAGTAGAAATTGTTATATCCAAGGACCTGCCCAATAGCTCAGTGGATTAAAGAAACACAGGGACCAGGGTTTGGGGCCTGCCATGCAACCCCCTCCCCCCAGGCAGGCTGAGAACGCAATTGAGATGGCGTGGTGGTGCCACCTGTAATCCCAGTTCTTGGGAGGCTGGGAACAGGCAGATCACTATGACTCTGAACTATTTGTGAGACCCTGAACACCCTTTAGGCCCTGTACTAAAATACAAAAACAAAAAATTAAAATGAAAAGAAATTGTTAGATCTAAAAAACTATATCGCCATAGTTATCTAATAAAATAGTTAAAAACAGGGATTTTTGTTAAACTTGTATCTTTATAACATCATTAGTTATGTTGGTTCTCTTCTTATATTTTGAATATTTAGCTCTATGATGCGAGACTTAAATGAATAGAAAAAAGAATTGAAAATATTATACAGTTTTCAGGAATTGTTTAATTAATTAATTATTGTTTGGAATGCAGAAGAGTAAATCTATATTTTACATGCACTACCTCCACTGCACTGTATGCCCAAAATATAACTACAGTAAACATACATATTTGAATATAAATATATGTAGAATCTACGAAAACTTATATAGCTGTATCTAAGGCATTTCCACCGTATTTCTAGGCCATAGCAGTTATTTATGGTGATTAGTAACTGTGGCTTCGTGTGTGTGTGTGTGTGTGTGTGTGTGTGTGTGAGAGAGAGAGTGAGATGGCTCTTCGACATTTTTGTCTTTGACCTTCACTTTCTTTTAATGACATATATGAGGGCTTTTTCTGCCTCTTCTTTATCTTTATGTATCAAGTACTATATTTTGTTCAGCTTAGATTTGTGAATAGCTGTTTCTAAACAATCCATTTTATGAAAAGCGATGTTTTTTTTCCTATGTGTACATTCCTGTTAGAAGAATTGACCTTCAAAGGTTTTATTACAAAATCAAAATAAATGCTTGTGACTGATAAAAAAAGTTATTTTAATACTATAGTAGAGGAATTTAGAATGAAGCGGGAAATTCAAATTCAATTTGCTTCCTCCAAGTTTGAATTGAGCCACTGATTACAAGCTTATCTGCTTATAAGAATTCACAAAATTTATTATTAAGCTATTAATAGTTAATAGAAGTGTCTCATTATGTTAAGTGATAAAAAACAATAACATCAACACTTACCTTACTCATATTTTAATATCTCAGTAGGAAATATGAAATAGACTTTATGCTGGATTATGCTAATATATATATATATATATATATATATATATATATATATATATTACTTCACTCTGTATTTAAAGCCACTTTTTTTTTTTTGCCTCCAAGCTGAGAATCTCATAGTTAAAACAGAAAGCAACCAACATACAGCAATCTCTTTAGAATGTGTTTTAGTTACATTTCTCTTGTTACTGTGACAAATACCTGACATGCAAGTTTAGGGGAGGAAAGTTTTATTTAGTTAACAGTTACTGAATGTTTCACAATTTAAAGCAGCCGAAATTATGTAGCAAAACCTTGAGACTCAATGCCGCCATGTCCAGGATGATTCCCTCCTTTCCTCCAAAGACCTCTGCGTGAGGGACAGGGGGAACTCTGATAGCAGATTCTGTCAGTTTAATGGTGCACTCCTGTCTTGGCCACACCCCTCAAGCCATGCACTTGAGAGCCCCACGCTTTATATTAGGCTTTGCGGGGATGACTAGATATACAAAACATAAGAGAAGGCCTGAATCTCACTTGAGAACATCTTGGAAATCCTAGATCACTTTTTACTGATAATGTAGCACCCACTGATGATGAGTTGAACAACTATGATATGGAAAGTAGTTATAGCAAGTACCACACTTCTAGTTGATTTATGGCACAAGACAGAAAGGATTATTACTGAAAAAATAAAATTGCTATAATCTTGGAGGAATGGTAGAATTTTTAAGTCAAATAAAAATATGAAATCTCAAGACAAATAGTTCAGTTACATGGTTTATTTTGTTGTTGTTTTGTTTTGTTTTTTGGTTCCAGGAATAAAACTGAGGGACTCACCCTTGCCAGGTAGACACTGAGCTATGTGCCTGGCCCCCTTAAACAAATCTTAAAGGATTTTCCTAATGAAGAAAATCAATTATCCTGGCCTTATCTATACTTAATGTTTATTTCCCATGGTAAGCAGAGAATATTAATTCTTGGTTAAATGAACAAGAAATCTTGAGTAAATATTCATTCCCTCATATAAGCAATTATAAGAACCTGTATGAATGTACACTGAACTTAAAATCTCTATGTTGTACTTAAGGATGATCATGATTAAATAATTTTTTAACTTATTTGAAAATGGTTAACTCTTGAAATCCACTTTATTAAGATAAACTCTCGAACAATCTCAGGTTTCCAACATCAAGATTTTTAAGTCTGAACTTCTTAAAAAAATACCACTTTATCAATCAGTATAAATTACAAGGACAATCTGAGGCCATACAAAGTGTATCTTCAATTGTCCCACTTAATCAAAAGCTTGAAGGCTATTTCATTCAAATATGCTGCAAAGTTGAGGTTGTATTTTCCATATAACTCTTGCTGTACAATCCATTAATTACACTATTCTAAATCAGTGCTAATTAGCCTTATGAGATCTGGTACTGATAATAAACACTGTCATTGTGATGGAACTGGATGTGCTGTATGATTAGTTTCTTTTCTAATATTAAAAATCAATGATCATGGAAATCTTATAGTAAAGCACGTAGCATTTATCTGGCAGTTGGGAAATTAAATGTTCCATATAAGCAGAGCCTGAAGACAACTGAAGTAGGGAATGTAAAAATTGCAAGGTATATTTGAATCATTTGGGTGAAACCTTTTACAATGGACCCAATTTTTGTGCATTATTAAACAGATTATTCTTTGTGGCACTCTATTTTCTGGTGGTAAGATCACTTGAACTTGGAACACACTTAGAGTGTGATTTCACAAATGAAGTGATTAAGATTTAACAAGCTCTTTCCCTGAATGCCTCCAAGTCTCAGTTTTATGACTGTCATTATGAGTAGTGCAACGATTTTCCAAACATGCAAGGTGGTGCTTAGGAAGGAGCCATATTGACAACCCTACATGGTACAAAAACACAGGAAAGGTACAAAAACACAAGAAAGCCGAGTACTTTTATTCTCCATGACATTTTCTTTATTCTTACTTTTCTTCTGTTCTCTATACTTTCATTTCTTCCTACACAATTTGCAATTTATTTCTTCTCTTTTTAAAAGGCCTCATGAAAATGGATTTTATGACCCACTAATAAGGCGCAGCTTGTTTGAAAAGCACTGGATCTGTAAATCTCTCCTATATCCCATAGGTTCTCCTATCCTTACACGGACAAGGTGTTGCACTTTCGCTCCGGCCTCTGTAAGATCATGCCATGTTCCTCATCCCTATATGTAACTTTACGCAGCACACTCTGAGTCCACATGCTTCCCTTACAGAGAACTGTACTGGCCATGGGCACTATGGGACATTGGAGTTCCTCTATCTTCTTCCCTTCAAAATAAAACGTTTAACTTTCCCTTTTGGTTGTATTTTTACAAGGCATCTGCAGTTTGAATTTGCAATAGGCAGACTAAAAAACCCCTCATCAATCATTGATTGTAGCTATTCAAATTGGATATGAACATTTGTAAATGTTCATATTTAATATAACTTGTGGATCTATTTGCTTTGTAAGTTTTTCCTGCTGCAGAATTTCATGACTACTGCATGTTTGAACTCATGCTTGAATTGAAATTTTTTTTAATTTTATATATCTTTTATTCATTTTAATGAGAAAAAAAGTCAAAATAGCAATGAAACAGTTTCAAAACAAGTCAGTAGGATGGTTACAATAATTAATACCCTGATTGAATTGAAATTTTATACTAACCATGTGTCCAAAGAATGTGTCATGCCAGAACTTTCTTTTACATAGTTTCTTTAGCCAATTGAGATGCTCAGGAATAAGAATTTTCATTTCATTGTCAATTAAAAATTACAAAATCACAGCAATTTTGAATTAATTTTGTTCTACATATGTTATGACCTCTATAAATTTGTACAGAAGTGACAAGTAAATGTTTAATGTCTGTACAAGAGGCACAAAAATTCACTTCTTAGCACTGCTGGTGACTACTAGAGGAAAATTAGCTTCAAATTTGTAATATATACACCAAAAATTTGCTAAGAGAAAAAGCAAATGTTAGGGAATATTACTTGTTGAAGTATAGGATAATGTTTTCTTAAGCAAGCAAATGTAACATTTCAGCTTTTTAGAATAGTGCACTAGGAGTAATTTTTGTTTCTGTTATTTTCATTAATTGTGTGATTACATAAATCTACATTCAATGTTTACAGTGCTTTAGTTAAGAGGTTTAAGTCATTTATATGACTGTTTAGAACTATAGATTTTTAAACCTAGGTGCCCCACATTGCACAATCTAACTGTCTGGTCTACGTGTATGAGAGCGTTAGTCCACAGTTGCGTCTGAAATGTACTGAAATATTTTGCATAGAGTTTTCTGCTGAATATTTACATAATCCTTCAAAATAATTGACTTTTTGTTGCAAGAAAACTGCTTACCTGGAAATGTACAAGGCCCACGTTTCCTCTATGGATACACAATCGTGGCTCTGCAAGCTCTTAGGGGATTTTCACAAGACATTGGAACATTTAATTGAAAAGGACTGAGAGCACAGCACACCGCAGATGCCCTTCGTCTGAGAGCAGTGGAGATTACTAGGAGTCAGCTTCTTGTTTAAGAAAACAACACAAAATATATTCACCCTCCTTTCCAAGGTAACCTCTTGTGTGTATCCAGAGTCAATGTATGACTAAATTTTGAAGCCATGAAACAGAAGCAAAAGACCATATGGGCTTGAGAAAAGAAGCTCACATGGCAGGACAGCACACAGAATGTTTTTAATTATGGAAACTGCAAACTAGTTTCCCAATATCATGTCTTTGAAAACAGAATATAAAGAATGCCTAAATTATCTTAAAAATTTATCCAATTGAGATAATCTTATCTGTCAATATCAAATTACACAATTCAAAATATTTGCATGCTTTATAAGGGCTTATAATTATTTCTATAATATTTATTAATATATATTGTTTAACATGTATTTTTAAAAATCCCTTTAAATTAAGTTTATTTGGCTCATTAATTTGGGACATATTAGGAATATTATTTAGTAGAAAGGAATACTCTTTCTGGGTGTGTGTGTGCCAGAAATGAAACTCAGGTCCTTGTGCTGCTCAGATAATATGCTCTTAAGAAAGAGTGTTTTAAGTTCCTGCTTATTTTATTTAATCTCTAAGTTTTTTGATTCTCTTATAGTGAATTTACACTACAGTTACATTGGCATGCAAAAATTTCTTACCGGAGGAGGACCCACGTGTTGATTCTTTCAAGTGTTAAATGTGCATTTTGATTTTAGTCCATAAACTCCTTGCCTACCCTGATGTCTTAAAGATTTTCTCCCTCTTTTTCTTCCAGGAGATTTAATGTTTTTCTTGTAATATTTAGATCTTTAATACATTTTGACTTTAGTTTAGTGCATACAGTTACATGAGGTTGCTTTGTAGTTGTAGCTTGTAGTCTTGATATAAAAGCTATAAAATTGAAAGTGTTAAATAATTTACTTTTTAAAAATAAATTGAACATTTCTTAGCATTTATTTAATCATAAAGGGTAGACAGAAATTGTGATGTTTAAGTGTACTTAGGATATGCTTTATGTAATATTCAGATAAGACTAACACATCTATTTATATACATTTTATGAATAATTGTTACATTTTGGGCATGTTCAGAAGGTGAATGAAAGATTTCTCATCTCTTTTTTTTTTTTTTTTTTTTTTTTTGTATTTTAGGGAAGGGCCTACAGGGTGTTCAAGGTCTCACTCCCAGATTGGACTCATAATTATCCACCTGTTTTTTTGTTTTTTTGTTTTTTTTTAATGAGCAGAATAGATTTATTGGTGGGGAAGAGATCTTCTGTCCAAGAGAGGGACAGAAATAGAGTCCCAAGTAGGTGGCCCTCTTCTGCTTCCAGCCTCCGAAGAGTAGGGATTAAGACACGTGTCACCATTCCCTGTCTCTCCAGCTTTTAATCACTGGATTATTGCGAAAAAATCAGTGCAACAAGAGAACTCACTACACTAACTAAATGTAACTGTACAATCATCAATGTTACTCTAAAAGAAACACCTTGCTTTTAATCTCAACTTTACCATTCACTATTGTTGCTAGGAAGACTCACACAACCTTCAGAAAACATCTTTGCTATGTACAAAATGGAAAGCATAACAGCATTTGTAAATGGCTTCAGCAGAGTAGTTTCATGGTTTATGTAACACAAGTAAGAGCTAGAAGCCTTGGAGAACTCTAACAAAGCACGAGCTTATTGATCACAACTCGTGATTCTTGACACAGCAAAACCACACCCCTGCTGCATGTCACTCAAGGTCTTCCTCATTTCCTACATTTTTTTTTTAACCAGAGGAACATAATAGGTCAACCGAATTTTGAGCTGAAACTATGGAAGACTATTAAATTTCCTTATACTTCCTGTTATCTACCCTAAGGAATGTACTCTCATTCTCTTGTCAAGGCTGATTAGTAAGGAGTAACTGAGTGACTGTCTCCCTCCACTCCCTAATCTAAGTCCAGTAAATATACTTAGTTTACTGTGTATCTTGTAAAAACAGTTTACTCAACCAACTCCCACACAGCTAAGTTGCACACGCCTTAAACCGTGACAGACTCCTTAGTCAGGTGATTTTCCTTTAAAAGTTCAACCCAAAGTCCAGGCCCTGCATGTGAGTGAAACTGCCTGGGGCTCGCCAGGGACTCATTCGACATAGCAACCAGTCCCACTGTGGCAGCACTCCCTGCAGAGAGACTAGAGGCAAGACCTATCCATTTGATCCAGTATCACATCTTGCCAGAGCAGCGCAGCAGGTTCCTCTCCAAGGGCTGCAGCAGGAATAAGTGAAGCACAGCAGCCAGACCCAAGCCACACGCATCAGGACGAGTTTGAACTTGGTAGATTCCGACCCGGTGCTAAGGTAAGAACTTTACACCAAAGGTCAGCAGGCAGGGCTATACAAAATGACAAACAGAAGGAACAAAGTGTGCTCTTAGGCCCCAAGCCCACTCAGAGAAAATGCAAGAGACAATAGCATAGAAGACATTGGAAATCACAAACCTGAAATCGCTGAAATAATAGCATCTGAAATAAAGAGACAACTGCAGAAAGGCACAGAGGAAATTGGACCAGAAATAATTTCTAAGATAAAAATAGAAATGATAACTGTAATGAAAGAAGTACTAAGTGTTTCTAAAGAAGACATTGATTAAAAAAAAAATAGAGAACAGAAAAAAGATATCCTAGAGAGGGATCAAAATGATGACAACTCCATAAATGAGAATAGAAAGAACCTACGAAATAGGGCAAACAAACACAGCAGAAAAAGAGGCATACGACAGCAGTCTTTCAGCTATTCTTTTGTATACAGCAGCAAAATATTTCCATTGGCATATTCTACAAATAGACTTCTTCTGCACTCTACGGATCATGATTCTGTTTGGGTCTACAGGGTGGATATCAAGGAAATAGCAATAGCTCAGTTCCACAAGAGACACCTGGCCACCAGTAAGTGTCATGGACACTTTCCATGTACATGACATACTAGAATTTTGTGTGATATCCTCAAAATATTAGAAGTGCTCGTCGTATATTTGCCATTCCAGTATTTATGTTATGTGTTTATTCTTAGTAAACCATGGAAACTTTTTCTTGGTTGATATTTTTGTATATATAAGCCTATTCAAATACTATGTGAGTACTCTGAATTGATTACAGATTCATAAATATGATACACAACATTCTGGCCTCTAAGTTGGACTCATGATTTGATGTGAACTTTAGAATGTTGTTTTGAAATACTTAATTTAATTTGTAATTAATATTTAATTTTCTGAATATTATTTAATTATAATTTTTATGATTCATATTGCATCTTTGACTTACAATCCACTTATAACACATGATATGATATTTTCTCCTACTATTAGAAAATTCAAAACGAGAAAAAAATATATATAAATATAGATACACAAGAGAGTTAGGATAGATATGAAGCTATTTAGTTCATTAAGGATAAATTTTGTACTAATATTGCTTAGACAAGATCACAGGTCTACACCTTGTCCTCTGAATACTGTGAAGACAACAATATGCATTGTATTAATTATTGTAACCATCCTACTAACATGTTTTGAAACAGTGTCACTGCTATTTCATCTTTTTTCTTATTAAACTGAATTTGAAAAATTAAAAATGAAATAAAAGCTACTTCCTTCCCAAGGTAGGGGTCAACCATTCTTCTCCCAGGTGAGAAATGACTGGTAGCCCTGAGCTCAGTAATAAGGCACATTTTAAATTATATATATATATATATAATTAAAATAATGCAGAACAGCATGTGATGCCAGGGATTCAAAAAGAGAAAAAATATATATATACACAATATTTATATAATATATATATTATATATATATTATATATATATATAATTAAAATAATAATGCAGAGTTTTCCTGTAGCATGGAATTTTCCCACTTGTAACTCTTTCCCATTTTACCTGAATGAAAGATCCTATACTGGCTCCTTTGGTTTCTTCCTGAGTACAGTATGAGTTTTCTTAGTGTCCAAATGTACTTCAAAGTTAGAAGATCTGGTGGTGGAATGTCCTCATTATATTTGGGATCATGTATGTCAGAGTCCTGGACAGTGTTTAAAATAATATGATTTTCAGAGCTGTTATAATAGCTTAATACTAGAATACGGGATAAATTTAACACTTTGAAATTGAAACTTGATGAGATGTACCTCATATCATTGCTTGATCAAAGGACTTGACACTATCCTTATGGTCTAATTAATTAATTACTTGGAGGTAGTTATTTTATATATTACCATTTATCTATATATGTATATGTAATATATGTGTGTGTATGTATATTTACTTAAGAAGCAAAATTTATCTTTCACTCAAGTCTAGTGTAAAGTTGACTATAAATAATGAACTTTATTGCCATAATCGTGGACTGTTATAGATTTCTGCTTTTGACAGTACAACGCCTCGACCTGTGATGCAGTGGAGGAAGGAGTTTAGGAGTGGATGAGGAACAGGTTATAGACAGCCTCTTTCTGTACATTTCCCTTCAGTTTTTCTCCCACCCTACAAGTGCTTCTAAAAACAAAGTTTATGGGCTGCAGAAATAGCTCAGCAGTCTGAGCATCTGTCTAACAAGCCCAAGGACCCAGGTTGGATCCCTGGTATCACATGCTGTTCTGGCCCCCCGAACACCAGGCGTGCAGTATAGGCCACTGAGACCGGGAGTGGTGGCACAGAACTTCAATCCCAGCATTGGGGAGAGGCTGAGACAAGAGGGTCACTATGAGTCTGAGCTGTGTAGTGGGACCCCGTAAGAAATCTAAAAAAATAAAAATAAAAATAAATAAAAATAAAAAATAAATTAGAACAAATGAAAGTTTATTAATTCAAAGAAGAAAGAAAAATGATGTAGTTAGTGTTTTAAGACCATGACCATCATGAAGACTAATAATACAAAACCAGGTAACTAAAATGTAACAGTTTAGGAATGCTATATCAATGTAAATACAGATTTTGAAAAATGATTAGAAACGTTAATAAATAATGAGAAGAGGGACAAATATTCAATTTCTGTTTTTTGAGACATTCTTTAATAACATGAAATTATGTGAGTGTGCTATTCTTATAACCCTATGTTGTGAGTTTTATTTTTTATTTTTTTATTTTTTTGTTGTTGTGAGTTTTAAATCATGTTCTCATTTGGGGAAAATATTTCACTCACCTTTGTAATAACTTGATAACGTCATAATGTCTGGCATATTTTGATGTTTCGTTTGACTAATTGGATTCTATAAATATTATTTAAAAGCATGTGATTTTTCTGAGGGATACTTATTACAGTAAGGAAACTAACAGGACAAAACGCTTTGGACTGGCCTGACAGCTCAGCAGACTAAAGCGCCTGCTTAGGCAGAGCGCAGCAGCCTGGGTGCTATCCCTTGCGTGCTGTGTTGGCTCCTCCTGGGGCGGGGGTGTCCTGAGATGGCACTAGACACTGGGCGTCGAGGAGGCGCACATCTGCAATCCCAGCACTGGGGAGGCTGAACACAGGAGAATCACTATAGTCCAATCTCCATAGTGAGGCCCTGTAGACCCCGTAGACCCTGTCCTAAATATATGAAGTAGAAACAACAGAAGAGAAACTTCTTCAGCATGATAATATGATGGTGAGTGTTCTGTTTTTGGAATTGCACATGAACATGGAAAATAAAAATTTCTCTTGACATAATTGTTTCTTGAACTTTTTGTAGGCCATATATTTGAATTCTGTGAATTTGGTATGAATGAACCTCTGGTATGAATTGAGTTAATTTTGATGCTTTGCCATCCAATTATATTGACAGGGCATGAACTTAGGTGCCCATGTCCTCAGTTCTCACACATTTGCAAAACGGCCATGCAAATGCTTCTCTGAAGTACCTCACTATGCTATATGGTACGTGATCTATCTTCCTAAAGATTAAAATCTTCTTATACACAGTAGAGACATTTTTATGATGCAATTATCCATACCAAATTTCTGCCATGAGCAAAGAAAAACTGTGGTTATTAGAAGGTACAATAGCGTGTGCAACATAGATATTGTGCTGCTTACACTGAAAAATTATCAAATACTGTAATCTTTCTCTTTTATAGAATAAGTGACAGATACACATTTATTTGAAAATGTCCCACTGCTACGTGTGAGATAAATTTATAAACTGTTAAGCATTGGATTAAAGTCAATAAGGGCACACAGTCATAGCACGTGGGGGACAACTCTACACCACTAAGGTCATGACTTTAATGTAGTGTAAAGGCTTTTTTTGTTTTTCCTCTTTCCTTTTTCCCTGCACTTTTATGAATGGAGAATGCTGCTGCCTGAAAGCTGTCTGGGAATTCAGCCAAGGAAAGAAGAGGCTTGCAGAAACTCTGGGGACTTGAAAGAAAAGTGGCTGGCATTAGCTTGGTCCTCAGTATAGACTAAAATTAAAACAATAGACAGACATGTACAGTAATCTCTCTTTTAAGTAACGAATAGAATGCCTCTATAGGAGTGTCGAGTGGAACCATTTGGTTCGAGCCCAAGTCATGCAGCTGTTGCCTAGGAATACCGCAAAGCCTGGCAAATAAGGCATGATTATTCATAAACAGCCCATGGGGTTCTCACATTTAGAGCAAGAAAACATTAGCATTCACGGGGGCAGGTTAGGCACCGGCATCTCAGGAAGCCTTGAGTACCACCATCATTTTGTGGTTTCGACAAAAGACCATGGTGTCATTATATTTACTAACAATGACTAGAAATAATGAGTAGCTCGTTCAGTATGAAGTCATATGCCTGAGACACGCTTTGTAAAGAACAAGGCAGGTTTTGTCGTGGGTTAAAGATATTCACTAAATGCGCTGTCAGATGAAGGAATACTACCTTCATTACCCATTCCTGGTTTTCCCTTGCTCATTAGAAGTAGATCAGATGGAGATAATATAAATGAAGTGCTAGGGAGAGCAGTTGGACCCTAAGCTGCATTGTAGCTTCTCAATGGCGCCAAATCAAAATGGGGAATCAGGTGCAATAGCTGCACAGTAATGAAGCAGAAAGCTGGCCAGGACTGGCAGAGTAAAATAGGCAAGTCTAGCCCACACGTTATAGACGTGGTTTTTTCATAGGATGCATTTTTATTCCCACTTTTTGAGGCTACTTTAACGCAGAAGTCACCCAATTATCATCATCATCATCATTATTATTATTATTATTATTATTATTATTATTATTATTAATCATCATTGATATTATTAATCATCATCATCATTTGTGGCACCAGAGTTCGAACTCACAACCTTGCACTTTCCAAGCAGGCACTTGTGACCCGGAGCTATCTCCCCAGTGCCCTATTTTTTAAATTACATTTTATTTTAAGAGTTCTTTTTAGAATTTCTGTCATCCTCTAACACTTTTCATGACTCATTTCCTGAACTGAGTGCTTTTCCCACTAGTGATTCTCTTCCTGGCCGATCTAGCAACTCCCAATCCATGCATTTCAGTTTTCCTTCTGTTCTCTTCCCTCCAGCGAGACTAATTTCTTTATTATCAGTAAGATTTCCTTCTGGGGAAATCCAATAATTTCTTTTCAGTCTTTTCCTGTTATTTGCCCTATCTGCCTCATCTAGCACTGTGGGAAATACAACATAAAGTCAAAAGGCTACAAGTTAAATTGTCTTTAAAGAGGTTAATAGCCTCATCTATTGATAATGATAGCTACCCTGAAAATGGAGAGGAGTTGATTCAAGATTAGGGAAGAAAAAAAGTAGAAGTAGTTTCAAAGAACCAAAGAATCAAAGAATTTAATTATAAATTTGTCAGTGGCCTGACAGTCTGGAGGGAAAGAAAATGAAAATAGCTAAAAATAGGAATATAATATAAAAGAACATGTTAATACACAGTATTTGTAGACAATAATGTGGATTATAACGTTGAGGCCTATAAAGAATAAAGCTGAATATTATCATTATTTTTTGTCTTTAAAGAGTGCACATGTCATTTTCTTAAAGACAAAGCTTTCAGTATGAGTCTAGGCTCGTGTTGGAAATCATCAGTTAAAAAGGACTTCCACGGGTAAGAAAGACTGCAAATCAAAATGTGATAAAGATGGCAACTGTGGAACGTATCATGAGACTCGGAAGTTCTTCACCTGCATTCAAGGCTTCAGCTTCAACTGTGAACTTTGAGCCTCACTTCAGATTTTCAATACTGAGTTTGCCTGACAAAAGTGACTAAACAGCTTCTTCAAACGAAGATGCAGCACTACTTGAAAGAACGCACACTATGGACAGTATTAAACTTAGAATAAACTCTGGCCCACAGCTCTCAAATCCATATGAACAAGAAAATTGGCTCAACACTTTTGAGATTTACTTTTCTGTCAAATGAGAAGCCTGCCTAGGTAACTTTTTTATGCGCAGACCGGCATCTTCTCAGAAGGATGCCATTTTCTTTTGCTTAAACTTCCTTAGTCTTTGTGCTCTCAAATAAAATAAATAAAAAATTATGTTAATTTGTATTCATTCCTGGTGAAAAGCCATTATACATTCAAATTTATTTATTATAGAGACTCAGAGATTCACAATACACCACATCTATTTAACCATTTTCAAAGTAAACAATATGGACTTCATAAATTAATCTTTTCTTAAACCTGACAACTATTCCACATTGAATGATATGTCTATCTTTTGGGTTTTGCATGTATCAAAAACAGATAGACAATTGGATGCTTTTTCATCAGGTATGCACTTAATTGCAAGTGTTTTATTATATATTATATTATATTCCCTATATATTCCAAATGTGCATGTATAAATGTTTAAATAAATCTGAAGGAGAAAAAAAAGTAGGCACAGCTGTTTACTGTGCTGTTTTCTATGTTGTCATCCCGGTGATACTCCTTTCTATACCTGCATACTGACTTCTTAGATTATAAAGAGGAACAGAAGCAAGAAAGGAGAGAAAGAAGTAATTGGGCAATAACAAAAAGAAGCAAGGGATAAGATGGAAAAAAGTTTGAACAGAAGTTTTTATATTAGATACACAGAATAAGAGGAAGGTAAGATTTCACGTATTTTATGCATTTGGTACAGGATCTTGCTGCGCAGCGATCCTTCGGTTTTCAGCTTCCCAAGCACTGGGATTACCGGTGTGTACCACCATGGCCAGACTCAGTGGCCAGTTCATTGTGCCCAGGGATGGGGCTGGTGCAGTATGTAGTGCCAGAGATCGAACCCCAGTCCCTGTGCTTGCCTAAACAGGCACTTAGTCCCCTGAGCTATCTCACCAGCCCAAAAGTTAGGTTTTAAATCTGTATCAATCCAATTAGTGTTCATTACATTTCTTTCCCTAAAGTACTCAATTTATAGCCAGCACTCTTTTAAAGTGTTTTAAAGCTATAATGATGAAATGTACTTATCACAGATAAATAGCATATTGTTGTTGAAAAGTGTGCTTTCCTTTCACAAACAACTGAAACTTCACAGTAGGTAAGTGCTATGAAAGGGAATTGAGTGGACAAAAAAATCTGTAAATGTTTAAGTTAAAAAATTATTACAGTACAAGTACATTATATTGCTGTTTATGCCTCTCAAAATGCTCCGCCTCATTTTGAACACACTTCTCCCATGTTCTTGCCGTTTTGAAAGGTAGGGGTGTGCGTCCACTTCCGAGTGTGTCTTTCAAGTGCAATAAAGAAACTACTTGGTGAGCGTTTCTCCTGAGTGTATTCCAACAGAATGGCAAGATGATAAGAACCTCACGGTGTGTACCCAGACACTGCATCACTAGCTCGGGTTCTGAGAAACTTCCGGCTCTTCCCCAAAGTCAAATCAAAAGTAAAGGCTTTGGGTACATTCAGGACCTTGGAGAAGGTTTCATGGCCCAACTAAACACAAAAGGGGCCACTTCCTCCATGGCTTCAGAAAATGACAAGAGCAAAGCGAAGGCATGGGTGCCGATTTAGAGGGTCATTTTTTTTTTTTTTAATATATTTTAGGGAAGGATGTACAGGGTGTTTAGCTTCTCACTGCTAGATCGGACTTGTAGTGATCTACCTGTTTACACCCTCCCAGGAACTGGGATTACAGGCACATGCCACCACGCCCAGTCTCAATTGCAGGCTCAGTGGGGCCAGCACAGCAGGCCCAGGATCGAGACCCTGGTTTCTCTGCCTGCTTGCAGGTGCTTTAATCCACTGAATTATTTGGCCAGCCCCTTTCACTATAATTTTTTAAATTTATAAAATCCATCATATTTTTCAATCACACTTCATATCTTAAAGTTATTATGAAATGTGATCTTATTAAATTCTAAAGTAACCAAGTACTCTTAGAAATGGGATAATAGGTTAATCCTAAAAATGGGGTAATATTAGGCTAATGTATAAGTTGCTTCTTAAAGCAGTTATCCTTTGAAGAATAAAGACTAGAACAGAAAATAATTTTAAAATATCAATACTTCGATGAAAACAATAAAGTACCTCAGAAAATATAATGGTATACAATGGAATAATTTAAAATTCTAGGCTAGGGTCAGTGAGATGGCTTAGCGGTCTAAAGCACCTGATTAGGCAAGCTTAGGCAACGGCAGTGACCGCGGTTTGTTCCCCAGTGCCATGTGCTGTACCAGCCCCACCCCCAGGGCAGGCTGAGACTGCCATAATATAAAAAAAAAAAAATTAACAAATAAAATAAAGTACTATGCTACTTTCTGATATGCAATTCATTTAGAAAAAAAAGATTCACATGAGATTGTATGATGACTGACCTTATATAATTAAAACATTATGAGAAACAAACTTTGAATAAATTAACCTGATTTTCACTATAGGTATTGTTTTTAGTTATGTAAGAGTAAAATGGAGTTCATCTAATTAGAATTTAAGTAAAATGTAAAAGAATTGGAAGCTTTTAAATATCAAGTAAATTACCTACATCAAAGTTTGATTTATTAAACATATTGCTTCTGAATAATTAGTATTTGAAAAATCTATTTAAATAATTTTGCATAAAATGGGTAAGTTTTGATTCTCAACACTTTATACACATGAAGGACAAAATACAGCTTTATATTTCCTATGGCATTAGTTTAAGTACACTATAATAACTGAAAATACTGAGCTTATGGACCTTTTATTCAAATTACTCTCAAGCATACAACATTCACAAATTAGGACTCATTGGAAGCCACATTTGAAATATATACTTCATTTTTCTTATTACAAAAATGATTCCCCAATGTAAAACTTGGGGGTTTTGGAGGATGCTTCATTATTTTTATTTTTTATGGAAGAACTAAGTTCAGTAATGCACAATTTTTATTAGGCTAATAAAATAAACGGAGACTGGTTTTTATGGTTTATGACTAGTTGTTCCCCTAAAGCCTCATGCAATTATGGGATTGTGACTTCTAGAGTTTGAGATTTGCCTCATTTTCCCTGGGATTATGTGTTTTAGTACTGATAGGATTATGGGTCTGAGTACTTCTGGGATTATGGGTGTAGCCTAGGCAGACAGGCTGAGGCAGAGAGCCTGAATGTAATATAGAGGGACGTGCGCTGTTGCTCTGTGTTCCCTTGGTTGGTTGCCTCTGTCACCTTATTGTTGCTTTTCCACTGCTATGAACTGCTGGCTTCTGCATTGTGCCTCTCTGCCTTGAAGCCAGCTGAGTATGGACTGAAACTTCCAGTAACTGTGAGCTAAATAAAAGTTTCCTTCCTTCATTTTGGGTGTTGGGTATTTCTCCCAGCCAGGAGAGAAGATAACTGAGACACAGGTTAAGCCTACAGTCATTCAGGTTGATATATCTCACTATTGTAAAAAAAAAAAAAAAAGTGTGGGGTGGCAGCTCACAGGGGGAAGCCCTCCCAGAAGTGTCACTAGATGACAAAGCAGAAACCAGTCTTCCACCGACACCTAATGACGATATGGTTCGGGGATTAGACAAAAATACTGGATTTCTAAAGTAAAAATCCACAATCAAAGCACAAAGAAGACAAAGTTAAAAACCTCATTGCTCATTAAAAGACTTACAGTGGTTTTCCTTTAGATTCGCAAGTCAAAATTAAAGGCTGTCCTTCTTGAGGAAAAGGGGTGGATGGTATAATCTTGACTGATGGTGTATCTGGAAAAAGAACATTAGAGAAGTCATTAAATATACATTCATTATATATCAATAATGGAAGATCATCTGTATGCTTGTCGCATTTTACATTTCTTACAACTATTTATTTATAAGAGATGGCTTAGCTTTAATGAAGCTCTGTAGGTACTGTTGAGAAGCTTCCATCCTGCTCAGACAAATCTAAGGAAAATATCTGAATAGCAAATGAGCAAGACTGAAATCTGAATATAAAAGTGAAATTGCTAAAAGTGGTTCCAATGAATATCAAGTATTTCATACAATTGTTTCTCCCACTATTTATAGATGGCCATGAATACTGTTATTATATACTGAATGCATATGTGTATTTGAATAACAACAACTTCATTGTTGCAAGAATATCAGGGACTTACAATAAGGAATCTACAAGGGACTCAAGATCAGCTATTGTCTAAGAAGCATTGTGCAGAATCTTTTTGAAAATGCAGTAATGCAGCACTGAGCTCATGCTGTTTGCTTTAAAAGTACAGTCAGCAAAACACTCCACATAGCTACGTACAGCATTCCAAAAATGTATTATTTTGTTTTATAATCCAAAACGTAATTGTTGGAAAAGTGTTTTATGTTAATAAAATCATCCTTACAAAAGAAAGCTTTAAAATATTGTAAGACATTAATATCTGAAACTTATATGTCAAGTAATATTCCTTAAAAACAACAGTTCCTATTTTGTAGCAAATGAAATGAAATCCTAAGACACTACTATTTATGTTTCCTCTGTGTGTGTGTATGTGTGTATGTGTGCATGTGTGTGTGCATTATGTATGGTGCTGTGGTTGGCATTCAGGGCCTCCTACATACTAGGCAAATGCTCTATCATTGAGTTACATATGAATCCCACATGTTTATTTCTTCATAACTCTGGTAATCTTCCCACTGGCTGACCCTGACATATTGGTAATGTCAATGTGCTGAGACCTTCCTTTCTTATCTAATGATTTCTACAAAAACATAGGTTGCATCTGCTCAGATGGTTGCATTTATTCTCACAATCTTGAGTTTTAACGTAAGAATAGGACTGCTTTACCATTTTGTTCACTCTCTGAATACTGACAGATTCAATTATCAATAAATTATTTAAATTTCATGTTAATTTTACAGAAGATTTATATTTTTCATGTATAAAATAAGTGATGATTCTTTCAGAAAGATACCTTACATCATATTTTTAAATTAATGCTTTTATTTGTTCTTCCTCAATTCTTAAAGCAGGTAAACATTTGAAGATAATCAAAATATTATTTTGTTTAAATAGAGATATTTGATGTATATCATAGAAGATAATTATGGCATAAATAATCCAGTAAAAAAGTTCTTTCATGAAATATGACATGTTTCTTACCCTCTAAACAGAAAAATACTAAATAATTGGAATGTTTGTTAAATTTTCACTTAGCAATACATTTGTAGAGCTAGTTATTATATAACTAGCTGTATAATACGTATTATGTATTATTATATAACTGAATCTCCAAACAGGACATGTTGAAAGTGAAAGGAACAATGATAATTTTATGAGGTATTAAGCACTCTTCTGGTCAAATTGAAGCTTATAGTCTTCTAAACTTAGACCAAATTTATGGCCCAGCAGGATGGCTCAGTGGTCTAAAGCACCTGCTTAGGAAAGCTTAGGAAGCTGCAGGGACCACGGTTGGATTCCCGGCACCACATGCTGCACCAGCCCTGCCCTCAGG
Organism: Myocastor coypus; assembly: GCA_004027025.1. Classification (NCBI taxonomy): domain Eukaryota; kingdom Metazoa; phylum Chordata; class Mammalia; order Rodentia; family Myocastoridae; genus Myocastor; species Myocastor coypus. The sequence goes on along the minus strand of PVJA010002175.1, from coordinate 25,137 downwards.
GCAGGCTGAGCCGGCCATACAAATAAATAAATAAACAGACAAAAGTTCTGAAACACACTAGAAAAAAATTTACATATAGCGACATTGATTTTACCTTGTCTTATAAAATCAAGGTCTTTTTATAGGAATAATAGGAGAAAATTGATGGGATCCACTACTAAGTGGCTCTGAGCAGGATGCAAAATTAGCCGACTGGTTTTTCTATGTACTTGTAAGTTTGTCCAAGGTTGCACCCCTTGCCTAGAGATGAGCAACAGATTCCCAGTAAATAAACCCATAGACTCACTGGTCCAGCTGAGGCCTGTAGTGCCTGTAATGCGGTGGCTCCTCAGAGGATAAGATGAGGCCACAGCTGAGGCTGCCTGACTAAGCACAGTCAACTAAAAGAGACTCCAGGTGGAGGCTCCGCACTCCTACAGCAAATGTTAGCCTAGAGATAAAGGAGTTCTCCATTACTACTTGGGGAAATCTCTGATCGGTCTCCCAAGATCCTGTTCAAATTCCTGTGCCTTCCTCAGTATTTCCCGCCTTTGTTTGAAAGCCAAATGCACAAGGGTTGCCCAGAAAAGTTCTTTGTCTCAGCCCCCAAAAGTCATAAATTCTGTGAGAGGTTTTGAACTTCCGGCATCCCTAAACTCGCGTCACTTTTGTCTCTTTTATTTAAGCCTTCCCTCATCCATTCATTTAGCAGATATGGCTGCATCAGTCCATGACCAAAAGGAGAAAGGCGTGATTCTGAGAAATATATGGTTGCTTTGAAGTCTCTGTTTGATTAACTCTGTCTGTCATTATGACTGTGATTTGGGGTGACCCAGCTGTTTGGTCAACCTCCAAAGTGTTTCTCTGCAAATGTTTCAGTTGTGGTTATGATTTAAATTACTAGAGAGTAAAGCAGATTGTTCTCTGTAATGTGTTAATCTTCATCTCTGTCCCAGGCATAATGAGACTAGCTGACTCTAAGCAATTTTCTTATTTTTTTTTATTTTTATGTATTTGACACAGGGTTGTGCTGTACAGCTCACACATAAAGTGATCCTCCTGTTTACAGCATCCCTAGTGCTGAGATTGCAGGGGTTCGACATCACATCCAGTCTAAGCGTCTGGCTCAACATGCATGTGGATGGAGCCAGCACGGCATGTGATGCTAGATCCTTATGCATACCTAAGCAGCTGCTGAGTCCACTGAGCTATCTCTCTGGCCCTGCTGACTCTAATTAGAGTACAACTCCTCTGGTGTGGTGTTCCTTGAACTGAAGTATGTGTTTTTATGCCTTTGGGCTTGCTACAGGTTGTCTCTAGAATATTTCCCAGATGTGCATACTTGGTAGTTGCCCTGAGCACTATTGGGAAGTGGCAGAAATTTTAGGAGGTAGAGAGGCCATTGAGATAGCTCAGCAGACTAAAGAACCTGCTTAGGAAATCTTAACCAAGCTCAGGGACTGTGCTTTAGTCCCTGGACCCACAGACCTTGTCAGCCCAGCCCACAGAGCAGACTGAGCCTGCACAGAGTCTGCTGTGGTGGTACACACCTGTAATCCCAGTGCTGAGAGGTCTGAAAGTAGGAGATCAGTAAGAGTCCAATTTGCATAGTGAGGCACTGTACCAAACAAATACATTAAGAAAGAAGAAAGAAAGAAAGGAGAGAGAGAGAGAGAGAGAGAGAGAGAGAGAGAGAGAGAGAGAGAGAGAGAGAGAAAAGAAAAGGGAAAGGAAAGGAAAGGAAAGAAAAGAAAAGAAAAAAAAGAAAAAAGGAACTGTAAGAAAAAAAAAAAAGAAACTGTAAGAGGTAGAGCCTGCTGATGGGAGAAAGTTGGATCACCGGAGGCCCGCCCTTGAAGGGGAAGCTGGACCCTGGACGCTTCCTCTCTTTCTCTTTGCCTCTTGTTGCCATGAGGTGAATAGGCCATCCCTGCAAACTCTTGCCATGATTCTCCATGCCACCACAGAACCAAGACCTAAATCAATAGGGGCAACCCACTGCAGACAGGAAACTAAAGCCATGCACTATACAAACACTTTCCCACATTAGATTCTTTGTCATTGGTACGCTTTTACAGTGGGGGTTGAGTTAACAAGTCCAGAATGGAAATGTCAGGTTTGCATGTACCTTTTGTCTTCAGACTTAAGGTCTGTTGCCAAAATAACAATCTTTTACTCTTGGACCCTCAGAATCAGGATGGTACCCAACCAGCAGCTATTGAGTTTCTCAGCTGCTGACTCACCCTGTATGGATGTCAGCCTCCATAATGTGAAATACTTCTTACAATAAATTAAGCATGGAGGGGGGTGTATGGAATTGAAGCAAAAATAATTAAGATAACAGATATGAATTCCTCAACTCACTGTACTAAATATAATTAGTACATACTGGAAACATATGCACTAATACAAATAGAATTAATAAAGACCATATATAGATATGTATGGATGCATAGATCAAAATTCATATACATAAATAGCTTTTTTCACGGAAAAGGTATGGCTATAATGACTCTGAGGCATTCTTTTTTATTGGGAGTGTCATTTCCATAATGGTATGGGATGCAAGGTCAAAACAGAATTAGCTAAATAAAGTTAATATACCTGTCACTGAGCAGAATATACTTTGGGCAACTCAAGTCCCACTGTGTGATGACACTGTGTTATGGTATCTCAGAGTTATCTAATTTGACAGACAAAGGAGAGGAGACTATTCACAAATACTTGTTGGGGTTTGGTTAAGTTTTGCTCCAGGATTAAAGTGGGGAATTGTTATTTCAATTTCTGTCATAGAAGGATATAAGACTGATATGCTCCCCCCAAAATGACAGATTTTCTCATCTCTCAGTAAACTATATAGTGGCACCGTTGTGGCATTCGTTGCAATACCCAATGCATCAGTGTCTTCTTCTGGTTGACTGTGGTGGTAGAAGTTTGCTAATTTTGACGAGCCAGGATATCTTAGAGATATTTTTCCAAAGACTGGCTGGATAGCTAAGAAGATTGAAGCATCTGCTTGGGCAGATGCAGGGGTCAGGGTTCGATCACTGGCATGGCATGCCAGCCTCGCTGCCCAGGTGTGCTGAGATAGCAACTGAGACTGGGCATGGTGGTGCATGCCTGTAATCCCAGTGCTTGCAAAGCTGAAAACAAGAGTCTGGTCTTTAAAAAAAAAAAAAAAAAAGTCTCAATTTCTTTCTATTTTACTGCATCTACTATGCTTTCAGATTTTATTTAATCTTTTAAGTTCTTACATACAGGGTCTCTCTATGCAGTTCAGGCTGGCCTTGAGCTCACTTTGTAGCACAGGCTGGTCTTGCGACAATCCTCCTGCCACAGGTGTGCTAAGTCTATAGGCATGAGCTATCCAGTCCAGTTGAACAACACATTTTAAACAAAAATTTTGGAGTTCAGGTACCTTAGAAAATCAGGACAACTCATGTTCCATTTCACTGATTTCAGATTAGAATCAAAGTAAAGATATTGATGTAATAGAATGGATTTTCTGTATGTTAAACAAATGTTTTACAAAAGAAAAGATCTGTATTGAAGCTGCTATTAAATCACCTAATGGACAAGATTAAAAGCAGAGCTTCAAAGTGTTCAGTGTCTGCACTTTAAAAACATGCATACATCACTGAAGTTTCTTTAAGAAAATAAAAGAAATCTTGAAATCAAGTGTTTTACCAATTAATTTTTTGTTTTTACTCCTTCTATAGTTAGCAAAACAAAAATAATTTAAGATTATATAAAGGTAATTATTAACCTGTTGTGGATAATACAAAAAACTGTTAAATAAGAGAAACAACAAAAGTTTAACACCTAGTATTATTATTTTTACTTTTTTTAAATTTTGGTACCTGGAATTGAACTCAGGACCTTGTGCTTGCCAGGCACTGAAGCTGCTAAGCTACCTCCCAGTCCCCTAATATCTTATTCATAATTCAAAATTATGTAATATAGCTTATAGTAATATAACAATGAAATGTTTATAGTAATGCAATGCAGTGATTAAACAAAAGGACTAATAATAAAAAGTAGTAGCCAAAAACTGCACCACTCATTTTTGGTTGATATAAAAATATTATTTGTATAATAAGAAGTTGTCCACCAATCTTTTTCCTGTGAATACTCTGAAAGACTGAAATCGTTTAAGAGATTCTTAAATCGTTCCCAACACAAAATGCAGTGCTGGTAACCACCTCTATCCTTCATTTCAAAAAAATCAAAACACAGCACTATGTATTGTGTACTCCTGTAACACACCAACAATAATAAACGGTTAGCTTTCACAAAAGTGCTATTAAGTGCTGAGTGACCTCTTGGTACTGAAATCTGCCCAAAGAGGAAATGATCTTTATCTTATTCATTCGTGTACCTCTGTGGCTGGACTAATTCCTGAAACATCAGTGAGCATTTTGCTGAGCAAACAAGTATGAGTCCTCTGTAATTTTTCCCAACTAATAGAAATACTAGTAAGCTACAGATCTAATCTACTTTTCAGCTATTTTCTAATAACACAAAAGCTGATCAGATAATTTCATATATGACTCCTTGGTATGCATATCTATTTCTACTCACTCAAAGGCTTTCTTAATGCACTCATCTTAACTTGTCCAATTTTCACCATCATAAGTGTGAGACTGGCAAAAGATTTTTTGTGTGAATATACCTATTTCTTGATAGCACATGTGTGCAGCACATGCAGCTTACAGTCTTCTTGGTGAGTGTGTATATGTGTCTATTAAGATGCCAATGTACCAAGACCTTCTTCCCCTGCTCAAGAAACACACCTCAGGGGTCTGAGTTTCCTGTCCTTTCTTAGATTACACAAAGGATCAGCATCTTTTGTATTATAGTTTGCGTCACTATGATTAATAGGAATCAACTCTTTTTTAATCTGTTTGAATTAGAACTAAGCTCAAGGTTTGCTTTTGTTTTATGTGATCTATAAATTCTAAGTCCTCTATATCCACAATAGCAAATATTTAAAACTTCTATAGAATTTTTTTTTCTTTTGTATTTTAGAGAAGTGTCCACGGGGTGTTCGGGGTTTCAATATTAGCAGGGATTTGTAGTGATCTGCCTGTTTACAGCCTCCCAAGTGCTGGGATTACAGGTCTGCGCTCCTCCATACCTAGTCTCAATTGCCATCTTGCCACAGGGGTGGGGCTGGCACAGCAGCGGAACCCCCAGCCCCTGTGCCTACTGGCAGGCACATTAATCTGCTGAACTATTTGGTCAGCCCTACAGAATTTTGTTTTGAAGAGAAAATTAGAAACATTTTAAGTACACAGTGGACCCTGAAAATTCACAGGATTAGGTTCCTAGAGCGCCACAAATGGTGGAAAATCACAAATTTTTGATATGGTCAGAAAAAAACCTATTAATGCTTATTTTTATAATTTAAACTCTATGCTATGTCTGCTGTAGTTAAGCAATTTAATTTAATAAAACGCTGCATTAATAAAGCGTTGGAAGATGCATGATATTCTGGGTGGCTTAGGGCTCCTAAGGCTCCAAACACTGGAGACAGCTGCACCCTGCAGCAATCTGTCATGACTCCTGCTAGGAGTGCTGGTCTACCTGAGAAAACGACTGACAGGGCAGCAGCCAATCAGCAGCAAGGAGAACTGAGTCACACTCTCCGGTTGGCAACTTGGAAACCTCTCACCAAGAGAATAATTGTCTTCTAGGCACAGAGGGCTGAGGTGCCAAGGGTTGTCAAGAGCTGACTGGAACAAATTCCATCAAAGGACTGTCTGATATTTATTTCCTTTGTGTCAATTTGCTCACTTTCTAAGATGTAAACATTTTTATTTCCTAGTGGTAACTTTTCAGGAAAATCAAATTCTTTTGATTTAATTTAGATTTTATTCACAATTCTTAAAATTATCAAATTTTTCAGAATTAACAAAAACAGGTACTTTTAGTTTCAATAGTATACAAAATTCCTTTTAATGCTAGTAAAAATTACTTTTATAACAGTTATCTAATAGGAAATACTTATAAATGTATCTATAAATTAGTGCTGCAAGGCTTACTATTACCACCATATAAGTGCTAAACGTCCACAAATAATGAAATCTGTAGGAACTGATTCTTTATCAATTCGGAAATACGGCTTAAAATAATTTAAAATTCAGACCTGTGGGCACTGCTGTACTTGGAAGATGTACATTGGCCACTACTAGGGATATTTGACGGAAACAAAAAAGGTCACCTGGAAAAGCCACAACTGAAAAATACCGGGGCTAGGCAGTATCTGATCCAGCAGTATTGGTAAAGAGAAGGGAAATGAAGGAAATTTAAAGTTAAAGGAAGGTTAAGGCTCCCTCCTCTCAGCCCTTCCACCACGCTGCGTCTCTGTGAGGTGTGAAACTTCTAAACACGATGCCAAAATGGAGCTAGGTATTGTGTCACTAAAACAGAAGTCAGTGTGAAGAGACTACAGCCTTTAAAAATCTATTACATTCCAGAAAAGGAAAAATTATCAGTTACAAGGAGTAAGGAGGTGAAAGGAAGAGGTGGAACGTGAAGAATTTTTGGAACTGTGGAACTGTTTTGTACATCCACATCTTTCATCATTTGTAGTAAAAAACTAAGAAACAGACAAGTGGAGTCAGTGGTAAATAGCACCATCAGGTTTTCCTCCTATGTGAATGGTTAATCCAATAATTGATATGGCATTGATTGTTGTAGTAGCCTCCTAAATATTTTTATTCAGAAGTCTATGTGTGATTGTATGTGAGTGTACTATAATTTACTCATAAAGAAGAATTAGAAGAACTGCAGAATATTGGAACATCATGTCTTTGGGTATTTAAAAAAAACAAAATAGCTGACAAATATTGATGTAGATTCACAAAAATTATTATTATTTTAAGTTATTTTGAATCAACATGCTCATTTTCTTTAATATCAGAATTGACTACCTAAAATAGTTTCTGTCTATATTCTCATTCCATTTTTAATTTGATATTAAGCTGATTTACAAATAATTAAAAAAGACAAAGTAGCAGCTATAATACACATATTCTATAATTTTGGTACTATTTTTCTTACTTTTTATTAAATTAATTTTATATTAATTTAGTTTTATACTATGGGTGTATTTGCTCACAAAAATACAGTTTAGATTACAGTGTACCATTGTAAGCATCATGATGTCAAAATTTAAAATTCTCAAATAGAAACAATCTTGGACCTTTAAAAGCACAAATATAATGTGATATTATTTACCACGTAAGAACATTATAGTAACATTTGAATCTTGATATTTAGATAGAAAAAATACTTTACTATTAATTTTAATTATCTAATACTACATAGACAGTATAAGTCATTTTTATTGTTTATACAAGAAAATATTTATCTGAGGTACATACTGTACCCATAATACTTACTGTAATATAGTAATGAATTCTCTTTTCTAAAATGGGCAGAGAAAATATTTGGTTTTCTATCAGAAGTGAATATTCATTCTTAAAGACAAAACAAGTTATGCTTAAATATAAAATAACAAACAAATGTTTATGATTAAAAAGTCAATGTGAGTTGATTAAATATAGAAAATGTACTTTGTGAAGCACTGTTTTTTAAAGTTCAGTTTTCTGATATTTGCTGTTCAATGATTGAGTTAGAATGTGTTCTTTTTTTTTTTTTTTTTTCTTTGTGGGACCAGGGTTCGAACTCACGACCTTGCACTTGCCCAGCAGGCACTTGTGCCTCGGAGCTATCTCCCCAGCCTAGAATGTGTTCTCTTAGCACAAATATACACAGAAAGCTTTCTGACACCTTTTCTTTATCTGTCTCTTATATTTTTTGCTTTCACTACGAGCTGATTTGTATTGTGCTTTTGGTTGATGTCACATATAAAAATTGACAGCTGTTGTCTTCTGTCCTTTATTCTGTGCACGGTCGTTTCATTAAGTGCAGACCTATTATTCCTATTGAGAACCTAAGGGAATTTGATGCATGCAATATGTTCTTCTAAAAATTAAATCAGACAAATGAAAGTTTTTGTTTCTAAGAAACCTTTGCCAAAATAAGAAGGTGAATAAGCTTTCCGGTATTGAAAAAGTGGCTCTCCCCACCGTTGAGCTGTACTCCATTCCCTTACCTACCATGTGAACTGCAAGGCATTTGTGCTTTACGGGAAAAATTCTATTTTGCAGTCTCCTAAGTTTCAGTGCTAAACAAATTCTTCAATTGTTCATCATAACGTAACGTTTAAAATGCTTGGCTCTAACATAATTCCTCCTACCATGCTCTGTCCCTTTGCTTTCATTCGTTTTGTTTGCTTTGCCTTGCCCTTCGCTGCTGTGCTTGGCATTGCTGGGACTGAGACCAGGGCCTTTGCCTGAAGCCCACCCCCAATTTCTTTTCATTTTAAAGCAGCTCAGGCCCAGCTTCCTGGGTGAGTTCAGTGCTCACACTGCAGGGGCCAGGACTGCCGTGCTCCACAGCTCGTGACGTGAACCCTTATTTCTCATTTCTTAGCAGACACCCCCCCACCACCCGCTGCCACACCAGTGCTACTTCAGGGCCGGCTGTGATGCCTCCCATAACTGCCGGGCACTTAATTCTTTTCTTCACCAACCTCAGCAAATAGTGTGTTACTTCTAAAGGTGAAAATGCTCAATGTTTCTCCCGTTGGGACAATCTTTCAGGTCATTGATGATAGGAATATTGCAAAGTAATTGCAACATTCCAAATTTATATTGTGTAAATGATTTTCCAAATCTGTTTTCCACTTCCACCAGTTGAACCTATGGACATGTTCGCACAATAGACGCTGGGCACTGAGGCTTATGTGGAGCCATGGGATGCAGCCTCTGGAAACACCCACTGGCAGGTTCCCTTCGTTATTTGTAGATGTTCACAAAAAAAACAAAAACAAAACAAAACAAAACAAAAAACAAAAACAAACAAAAAAAAACATCGCTTTGTTTAATTTTCTCTAACTTCACTCTTAACTGCTGTAATCTGGCCTCTGCTCACCCTCTACTTATTTCAACTCTGAAGAATGTTGTATGTCCTTAAAGGAACATGCAGCATTATTATCAGTTACTTGTAATTGATTCATAAACTTTAATGATGGTATGCTAGATGGTAGGAAAAATAATATAAACAGATCTACCTTGAGCTTTCTGGCCCCGAGCCTATAAAATCAAGGGAAAAGCTGGTGCAGTTTTTAGCTGGGTAGCTGTTATGGTTCTACACATTTTGAATTATACTTTGTTTAAAATTTAAGTGGTATAAGAGATACCACTACAAGTGCTGAAATTGAGATAGCAGCATTTTAATTTCTCAAGAGGGCTAAAATGACTTTGGAGCAAACATTACTGCCTAAACTCTAGGCAGAAATTTTCCCAACAAATTTAATTAATTCTCCAGAATACAAGTAGTAGTCACATGAAGATACTGGGTGAGTGTCGGGTGGAACAAGCAAAATCAAGGGAACAAAGACAAAGACCCAGAGGCCCAACAACCTCAAAGCGTGGCCTGATTAACTTAGTGCATCTCTGTCTCGACGAATCTCCTTCTCCCTTAGCACTTCTGATCTCCAGGAAAACTCCTGGTGTTCGGGTCATGGCAACCCTTCTCGGCACCTCAGGCCGATATACAAAAGATATACGAAGCAGAGAGGGTATACAAAGCAGAGTCGGCCAGATAGCTCAGCAGGTTAGATAAAGCGCCCGTCTAGCCAGATGCATGGATTGAGTTTTGATCACCAGTATGCTCTGCTGGCCCTGTGCCCAGGGGCGCATTGAGAGGGCCACTGAAACTGGGTGTGGAGGCGCACACCTCCTTCATTTATTCAGAAAATAATCCCAGTGATTGAGAGGCGGAAAACAGGAGGATCAATAGGAATCTGATGTCTGCACTGAGACCCTGTACTAAATATGTACATAAAAAATACATAAATCAAATCATATCTTATGCCTGTCGGTCTCTTTTGTCTTATGAACACAGAAAAATTTGCCTGTTGTATTCATGTGTATCTTCCATAGAAATTAAGTAAATATAAAATTCCTTTATATTAAATATATTTTATATTAAATATATTTTTGACTTGATTTTGATAACTTTTAATGATGTGTTAGAATTTATAGTTAAATAAGAGCTACAGGCCAGATATTGTCCTGCAAGGTGGCAAAACTGAGGGACAAGGTTCATAAATTCCAACCTCGCTTAAACAAATTACCAGTTTAGTGAAAACTTGATTTGTTTTTTACCCTCAAAGTAAAAAAATACAAAGAAAAAAGTAACATAAATGATATTTTTTCAAAATCTATTAAATGTCCTTAACTTGATCTATATTGTCACTTTAAAGGGATGAATTTTCTAGCTTATGATCAAATCCACAGAGGAATGAATTCTCTGTTTTATAAACTCAGCTCAATTTTTGAATAATTTCTCCAAGGTCATTTTATAAATAAATGTTGAAATTTGAGCATAATCTCCATTTAGACTTTGATCTATTTTGCTCCTGAGTTTGCTTCAAAAACAGAATAGATACTGTTTTAAAAAATGGAATTCGGGCTGGCGAGATGGTTCAGTGGCCTAAAGCACCTGCTTAGGTGAGCTTAGGCAACTGCAGGGACTGAGGTTTGATCCCTTGCACCACATGCTGTGGCAGTCCCACTCCCAGAGCAGGCTGAGCCAGGCCTAATATTAAATAAATAAATAAATAAATAAATAAATAAATAAATAAATAATTAAATAAATGAAATCCATTCTGCAACGTGGAGACAACTTCACCTCGTTTTATTTTTGTTTTTTTCTATTTCCTCTCCAGCTTCCATGCTGAAACAATGCCTACTGTGTAATAATCACTCTATAACATTTTTCTGAATAAATTAGGGAGAGTGAGATGCAATGAGCTAGGATTTAATGTAATTGTATGACAAATTCTAAGTGGAGGTGACAGTCGTCCCAGCAAAAGCAGACACAAGTCTTTCCCATCTGAAAGATCAAATGAGACAACGCAGAAGACAGAGTGTCCTGTCATTTGTCCTGACCCATGCTACATGGCATGTTTTAATTCATTCAGTTCCATTTTGGTAAATATGCTTAAGAACTCTTGACTATCACTGGACATTTTCTCAGTACTACAAAGGGCCAGGGTTTCAAGTCTACCATTTGCTGGTCCAGGGTGGCTCCAAGTTGTCGAGCATAGCTTGAGACTCAAGGGACCAACACTCCCTTTATTGGGCTGCAGGAGATTCAGATCCGGAGCATCCACAGAAGTCTCACAATCAATACTGCTATTATTACTGATGACTAATAAAAACGAATGTGTTGAATGTGCCTGTCTTTGGACACACTTGATATATATTTTTGAAAGAAGTTTAAAATTATTCTGATTCTAGATGTAGAGTTTGCAAACCACATTAACATTAACAAAGTTGTTTTGGTAGAAACACACTGCTTCTCCTCAGCTGCTAGCACACGCAGACATCGAACTACAAGTCTGAATGCAATTAGGAACTTGAAGCTCACAGATCTCCTTTACTTTCCCTCATTGTCAACAATGATGTGCAGACTAGGACTATTTGAACGTGATTAATACTGGTGAGGGAGGACTCGGCTGTACGTTTGCTGTAATCTCAGGTAATGTTGAGATGCATTTTGCGCGGAGGAAGAAGATGGAAGAAGGGCGTTACTTACAGTGTATTTCTAGCACCTGCATGGCTACCTGAGGGGTGGCGTTGAGGGATTCGTGGTCCACTCTGCAGATGACGGCCACTCCGTCGTCACTCCGGTCCACTCGGAAATCCAGGGTGCTGCTGACGGTGAATGTCTTCCGGTTGGCATCCTCTTCTTTCAAATATTTTACATCTGAAAAGAAAGCATGACTCTTCAAATTCTCTGAAAAATAAGGCGTTCTCAAAAATCAGAATATTGCCCCCATCACTGACAAAACAAGTATCTGCTCCTTTGACATTTAATTCATTGCAATTTGAGCAAAGCTATATGATTTCCCTTCAAAAATGAGATTAGAAGGTTAAATGAAAAAATGAAACAAAATCACAATGCATATATATATATATATATATATATATATATATATATATACTTTTAATTGTTTTGGTTTCAGACTTAAGTTATGATTAAGTACAAATAATAATTTTGATTCTGCTTGGGAAAAACGGAGACCAATTTAAAAAGGAGTCTCTATTTTCACTTGGATTTTAATTTTATTAAACAATAAGCTAGGCCTACCTCTCTGAATCACAAGCACAGTTGCAAGAGAAATACATCTTTAAGTATATGGTTATGTATTAAAGAAAAGCCATAAATTTGTGCTGTGGCTTTAACTCGAATAATTCTTTACCAAAATCAGTAAAGAATACTGTAGAAAGTTGTTTTATTTGGTAAAAATGAGAGAGAGAGAGAGAGAGAGAGAGAGAGAGAGAGAGAGAGAGAGAGAGAGCAGTCATCTGAATACTGTGAATATTTAGACAAATATTTGCAGTAGAAATTGAAGAGAGATTCATATTCACTTGGCCGAGGAGTCCATCACAGCAAAAATGAAAATACTTTCTTCAAGATAGGAATTCACTCATTAATTTTAAACTTTGTGTGCACAAGCCAGATTTATTGTTAAATGGTGCTCTGAGGGATTATTCTTTGTGAATGAAAGTGTTCAATAATACTCCATCTAAGGCACAAGTTCTCAAGTCTGAAGAGGCTGATAACAAAAGGGCAATTTTAGCAGGTTAGAAATCAAAATGATAGGATAGGGTCAAAGTATCATTATAACAAGAGCTTCAGCGTGGTTGGAAGGAACGTGTGCTCAGGTTTCTGGAGATTTCACTTTCTTATCATGCTCCAATACCAAGTAAAGAACAATTTTTCTGGAAAGGAGTACATAACAATGTGCTTCACTGAGCTCTGCTTATTTCCAGAGAAATATAATTTTTTATTGATTAATTATAAAGCCAATAGTAACATAAATCTCAGGAAACAATTAAGCTAGATAAATATTATGTATTTCATTCCTGAAAATTTTTATGATTATGTTGATATATGTTATGAAAAAATCCCATTAAGTATGATTCTTAAATAAATTTAGTGTAAGAAAAATCTTTACAGGTAGACAGGGAGATGGATGGAACCTAACAATTCAGTCGTGCTTTTTATCATCAGTTTATCACAGGAAACATGGAATTGTATGAAAAAATACTTTCAAATAAGTAACTCTTCTAATGTCTCTTTTATTTTTTCTGAAGTGATTGAGATTTTGGCATTTGAAAATAAGTTCCAAATTCAATTTCAGTTAGGAAAAATGTCAGAAAAATGTGCAAGGAAGTCTTATTTATTTATTTATTTATACTTCTTTCTTCCCTCTTTCTGTTTATGTATTTATGTCCTAAAAATGTGTTTGTTACACGACCTCATTATGCAGCTTGTACTTATCGTGACTCTGCTGTTTCAGCCTCCCTAGCCTGGGGTTACAGATGCGCACCATCACGCCTGGCCTCAGTCCATGCCTCAGCACCGCCAGGAGGCAGAGCTAGCACAGCATGTGGTGACGGGGATTGCATGCTGGTCCCTGCACCTGCCTACGCAGGCACTTAGTCTGCTCAGCTATCTCACTGGCCCTCCTTTGTGTTATTGAGCTAGGGTTTCACTATGTAATTTGAATTGGCCTGGAAGTTCCAGTGCTCCTTCTCCCTCTGTCTCTAGGATACTGGGGTGACAAGGTGATCACCCCCGTGACTGGTTTGGGGTGACTTCTTTGAAATCAAAGTATTCTAGGATATGTTGGATGTATTTCTAGTACTCACCAATGTTAAAAATAATGTCTCAATGATTTATATGGAAATCTTGCCTCATTTTTGTTAAGAAGGATGGCTTATGCATTATGTTAAGAGGGATGGCTTTTTCCTAACAATGTTTGGAAGTCTTAGTGCTGGCTTCAAGGCTGGATGGAGTGGTAGAAAAGGATCACAAGGAAGTAACGAAGAAAGGAAAAGACCTCCTGTGTTTATCTTGCATTTTATTTCCTTCCATATAAATTTATGCAAATACTTTACTGGTTACTTACCAGAATTAAAAAAAAAAAATAAATTTAGTTTTCTTGACATGCTACATTCATAGTTATTTCATGCAATATATAAAAATTTTTCCAAAATATTGCTAGTAAGTTTTTAGTTTTAATGAAAGATAGATCAAACAACTTACACATGTTTTCCTTTTACTGCTTTCTTTACAAAGGATCATTAATGCAATATTAATTAGAGAAATAAAATTTGATAGCAGTTGTATATAACATAAAATCTTGATGAGTGTCATTCAAATAAAATAAAAGAATAGTTTATTTCCTTTAATAGGCTTATACGACAGCTCATAGGAGGCATAAAGGGAAGAGAAAGGGTCATTCAGATGACTCAGCCATCGTCTTTTTCATATTTGATGCTGATTTCTTTCCCCAAACACAAAATAGTACCAACGTGTGTCTCTATTTTCACTTTCTGTTTTACAACTAACTGTTTTATAGTTTTAGAGCAGACAAATTTGCTCTTTATTAAGCATCATCTGTTTGCTGATTCCATGTGTATTTCTATTTCATGTTCCACACTGGCACGAGAGTTTTCAGTCCCCACTAGGGGGTCTGGTATGTACTACTGCAGTCACACACAGCTGGTATCTTGGTGACTGTGCCTGCCTGTCACCTTCTGCTCCTCTTCTGATAGAGCTACATTTGCTAGGAAGAAGCATGTGCCTGGGGGTTTCTGTCCAGCATGCAGAATGCAGTGGAGGCTGAAGGCTGTGGTACATGCCCTGGTTCCAGAGATGCAACCAAAACTGGGCAGTTCCAGGTGACATCTGGCCTGCCTTTGCCTCTTTCCATTATTGTTCCATAAATATTTATTTATGTGTGTATTTATTTATGTATTTGGTACAGGGTCTCACTATGCAGCTCGGACTTGCAGTGATAGTCCTGTCTCTGCCTCCTCAGCACTGGGATTACAGGCGTGCTCCCCCTCACCTGGTTTCAGTGACCAGCACAGGAATTGAAGTGGGTCCATGTGCTTACCAGGCAGGGGCTTAACCTACTGGTCTATCTCCTTAGCCCACCCTCCCTGGGGGTGGGGCTGGCACAGCATGTGGTACTGGGTATCAAACTGCAGTCCCTGTGATTGCCTAAGCTTGCTTATGCAAGTGCTTTAGACTGCTGACGTATCTTGCTGGCCCCCCTCCATCTTTATTTTAATTCTCCCCATTGTTTTGTTTTCTGTGCTTTAAAAACTAAACCCTGCACATGTTACACAATGTGTAGGGACAACGGCTCGTTAGAACTGGATGTCAGAAATAAGCAAGAATGTGCGGATGCTTTTTCCTTCCTACTTCTCAAAGTCAGTCCCTCGTCCTCTTTCAGCAAATCTTTTAGACCTTTAAGCACTTGTTTTGGGAGCTGGTGGCTGACCAGGAACTGACAGGGAGGAGGTACAGGAGAGACTTCAGGAAACATGGCAATCCTCTGTGTCAAATGAAGCTGCAAGTTAACCTGGTTTGCCTCTCTGTCAAAATATTACTATTGAAATTAGCTCATTTAAATATATGTAAATTTTGCCTCAAGAATAACAACTGTAAGAATATTATAATAACAATTGAATGGGGAGCAGGTAGAGTGGCAGAGATGATGCAATCGCGTGCAAATGTTGAGACTTAAAACTGATGCTAAGCGGATCCTGTCTCATTATGTTATTGTGTTTATTTTGCGAATGTTAGAAAGTTGCCGTAATATTTTTCAATACCCTTGAAAGGAAATGTGTTATGAATCTCAAACAACTATTTTCCTAAACATCTTTGTTACAATGTCAAAGCTAGACATTTCTCTTTACAAAATGTAGATTGCAGAATAGCAATCTCCTCCTAATTAGAATTTTGGGGCTTTTGTCTACCAAGAGTTGAGTTGGAAAAGAATGGCTGATGTAAACATAACAGCGCTGATGCTCCCCACTATAAACACAGCCATTTGTCTATTTTATTTTATTTTATTTTACACGATACATAGGATTGAACTTGGGACCCTGTCCTTGCCAGGCAGACACTTAAGCTGCTGACCCATTTTCCAGCAGCCCCCTTTTTGAGCAATATAAAATAAGAATAAAAATATATTAGAAACAATAAGCCAGGAGTGGTGGCGCACACCTGTAATCCCAGCACTTGGGAGGCTGAAGCAGGAGGGTCGGTGCGAGTTCGAGACCAGCCTGGGCTACAAAAGTGAGCTCAAGGCTAGGCTGAACTGCACAGAGACCCTGTCTCAAAAAATAAAATAAAATAAAATAAATAAAATAAACAATACAAAATTTCTCTAAACATAATAATAGGAATTCAACAACGGTTCCTGAATTGGGTGATGCTATCTTCAAATTAGTTGTTTAGGTATCACAGATATTAAAAAAAGTTCTAAGAAATTATAAAGAAAAAAAAGCAGAAAAAAATAATTAAGCATTAACTGCTCCATTCAAAAGAACAACAAAAATCAGCAGTACAGTTATCCAAATTAGTCATCTAGGTTTTACATTCAAAACTTTTCATAAGACATCAGATCTCATGGAATATTTTTGTACATATGCCTCCTACACTTCTATTATTAGACTATCCACCTTTATACTTACTTTTATACTGAAGTCTACAGGGAAAATTCGCTAAGTGAAGTTGCTGGAGAAGTTGCTTTGTCTCCATGGTGGTCTGAACACCCTCTGAGCAGTACATTGGGAAGCATTCTGATTTCATTTATTCTCTTCCCTTTTCATGATTTTTATGCCCTGTAGGCAGACCTGAAAAGATGGCACTTCTACTTTTACAAAGAGCTCTTTGCCTGGATACTGAAGATATCAACCAGGTGCCCACAGGAGCCAACTTCTTTCCAGTGCACTGTAAGGCTCAGAGGACACACCAGGGGCAAAGGGGGGATACAGATACAGTCTCTCCACCCTCAAAGTGCCAGGCTTCTCTCCTTTGGCAAATATCACTGAGGAATTCTCTGGCCCTATGCAAAGCAGCAGCCCTTCAATATGAACCTCAAGTATTGAAGGTTATTTGGCAACTGAACTTTGTTATTTATTGTCAGGATTAATAGTGCTTTCTGATGGATGAGACTATCATTTCAGTGGGAAAAATCGTGAAGTTTATTCTCAATTGGCATCACTATTATTATAGTCTGGCTCAGAAATATTTCCCCCAAGGCCACATGATAAACACTCAGTTAACAGCTTCATGAATTTTTGGGAAAATGATAAAGATATTAGGAGGTATTATATACCTGGAGGAAGTTGGTCACTATGTGTAGGGAGGGATGTCATTGAGACCCTGAACTCTATGTCTCTCTGTTTTGTGTCTCTGTATCGCTCTGTCACTGCTTGTGTCTGTCAGTCTTTTTCCTCCCTTGTGTGAGCTAATCTCTCCTCTGTCTCTCTGTCTGTCTCTGTCTCTGCCCCTGCCTCTCTCTCTCTCTCTCTCTCTCTCTCTCTCTCTCTCTCTGTTCCACGTACCACAAGGTGAACAACTCTGCTCAAATGCATATTCCATACAAATGTATTCTTCCTCACCTGGCCCTGAAGCAGTGGACCCAAAGGATCAGAGAACAATAGGCTAATACAAAAAAAAAAAATCAGTACTTACAAATGGGATCTGTGCTATTACTATACATACGAAAGATTGCTAAACAAATGAGTACTATTACGTCCCATACTTTGCATGTGGACAATAGGAATATGGCTTTCAGACAACTCAGAAATCAGCAAGACTTCTTCTAGGTAAGTGATGCCTGGAGTCCCTTGTTCGTTTAAGACCACCTGGGGGATTAGTTTTTAGGGGGTTGTCTCCCATTTCATTTGCTCTGGCATGTAGGGCTGCTGCAGTCATGATCCAAGGGGGCTCAGCTATTGGAAACCTTGCTGGAGTTTAGGCAGAAGAAAGAAAGGATTATAGAATAATAGAGCATTCCACTGAGATTTCAAATAAAGCCCAAAAGGGCTACAGTGTTTGAAAGCATCGGAGTTACTATAGCAACCCCTGACCAGGTAATGTGTGAAGCATGAAGGGGTGGGAATGCTGAATCTGCAAGATGGAGGGACCAAGCTCTTGTCACACCTCCTGAGGAAAGGAGCATGCAGAGAGCACAGCCAGCTGGAGAGAGAAGCGACGTCGGCTGCAGTCATCAAGTACAGAGGGGTCGGGAGCTACAGGAGCGTGGGAACGTTCAGCACATGCCCTGTGAGAATGCAGAAGACCAGGCTTTCATGTTTGTCCTGTTGTACTTCGATCTTTCTCTGGCCTGATCATTTTTAGTCTATTTTTCCATTTGATACTGGAAATCTTTACTTTATTCCATTGCATTGTCAAAATATAGCATTAAAAATAATATATATTATGTTTTGTTTCTTTGTTAACTAGTTTGTTTTTATAATAAGTGCCTCATATCTCAGAAGAAACTTTGCACTTGGACTTTTGAACACTGCTAGAGCTGCTGAGACATTTGGAATTCTTGGTGTTGACACAAATTATCTTTGCATTATTAGAAGTTCTTGAGAGAGTGAGGGATAGAACTGCATGGTTTGGAAAGGAAGTGTCACCTAAGGCCTGCTTGTTCATGCGAGGGCCCTGCTGGGAGGTGGTGGCCATCTCTGGAGGAGGTGAGGTCTGGCGTGCCACAGCGCAGTCGCAGGATTCCCTTAGGGGTGCGTGGCCCTTCTTCTCTCCTTTCCCATCCTGGCCCAGGCACTGAGCAGGCAAAGGTCACCATGCCTTCCTCTCCATGGTGACCTGCCTCCCACGCAGAATGACACAGTCACGTGACCGTGGCCACCACCTGTAATACGGGCCAATCTAAATGTGTCCTAATTAAAGATGATTCTTCTCAGGAATTCTGTCATAGCAAAGATTAGCTAGCACAGCTGTTATTAATGTCATTTAACACTCTCATCAGTGTCAAATCATCAGTTGAAAAGAAGTGTGTTAGATGAGATTTGATTTTATTGATCAAAATTAGGAGCAACCATGTCAGAGAACTAGGCATGGAGAGCCGTGCTACTTACTGCTTCCATTCTACAGGCCATGTTACTTAAAACTAAGTCACTTTTTGGGAGATTAAAATTTTTAACTTATGGACATAAAAAGTAACTTTGAGAGGCCAGGGCAGTTGAATAAGCGCTTGCCTTGCAAACATAAGGGCTTGAGTTCAATCCCTGGTCCCGCCAAGAAAAAAAAAAAAAAAAAGTAACTTTGTCTGGCTAACTAGTGCAGTCATCCAAAGGCCTATTTTGAAAACCATTTTGTCTTGATTTATCTTTTCATTTTAAAGTTCAGTTTTCAATGTTGTACAGCAAAGCGTTTCATGACCTGCCTAGGCAAACTTCTCATTTTCTATTTGTCCTAAGTATTTTACAGGCCAAACAGGGCAACTCCAAAAGTTTATAAAGTAAACCTTTGAGTGCAAACAACCAATTCCATGCATGCACTTGAGAAGCAATCAAGCAAATTCTTAGTTTTTTCGTACGAGTTTTTTTTTTTGTTTGTTTGTTTTTTTTTTTTTTTTTTTAATTTGGTACAGGTTCTCACTGCACAGTTTGGACTCATAGCGATTATCCTGTCTCAGCCTCCCTGGCATTCAAATTACAGTTTGCTCCACCACACCTGGCTTCAGTGGCCAGTACAGTGCACCCGAGGTTTCAGGACTTGTGGTACCAGGGTGTGAGCCTGGGTCCTTGCACTTGCCAGGCAGACATCAAGACCACTGAGCTGTCTTCCCAGCTCCCAAAGCAAACTCTTGAGGCAAATTTCATTCATATCTATGAGCAACCCTTGCTACATCTCCATTCTAAAGATTTCAAACATTCTACCTGCCGTGTTCCCTTTTGTGAAGGTGAGCCAGACATAATTTTGTGTTATAAGTGAAACTTAAATGGGAAGTCCATCCATGAAAAAGCTATTCGGAGAATCTGTTTCACCCGACGTGGAATATTAGCTAAACGGAGTTAATGTTTCTTAAATGAAAGAAAGAAAAGTAGCAATGTGTAACAGTAAAAATATGCTTGGAATGTCAAACAAAAAGAACAACAAAAAAAAAGGAAAGGTTTGTGGAAGGCAGGTACTTTGTTTCCATAAGTATTCGAAAATATCTTTTTAATTATACAGACAATAGAAATGAGCGCGTTTCATCAAACATCACTTAAGTTCTATCTCACATGTCTGCCTATATAAGTAATGCTAAAAGAATTAACTGTGTGAATCCTGCTGGGTGCTGCATAGACTCAATACCTAGTACCCATTAACTTAAAAGAAGAGAAGATGGTTTTGCCTCACAGTTCCTAGAGGTTATACAGAATGGCTTGACAGAGGGGCCTGGCTAGGTAGGGTGTCTCACAATGTGACACAAAGGAAGCAGAGAAGGAGGCAACAGGAAAGGAAGGGAGGTCTGTGTGTCTGGGCCAGTCCTGCAGTGATCTCCCTTAGCAGCAAAGTTTCTACCACCAGCATCACACTTAGCTATAAAAATCTCTGTATTTTAATCCACTGGGGAGTATCATACCCCTAGCTCTAAAAACCTTCCCAAAGACACACCCATGAGACCATGAGACTTTAGGGGGACATCTAGATATAAACCATACAACTATGTCTACCCTAGGGAGGATTATATTCAATATAAACACTTTTAAATATATCGTCTCTTCTCTCTCATTTCCAGTAAATGCTAGATCCTTTGTAGCAATGGTTTATGGCATGTTTGCTGATCAGATCTCATTATTTTTAATAGCTAAAATGTACTCAGCAAAGCTTTTGATGCACCACTGAGGAATGTGAAAAGTTTCATAAAACAATTATTATTAATATTGTCTTAGATTCTATCCTATTCTTTTTCACTAATTTTGTTGTTTCATTTCAAAATCATTAGTTTTATGGACATTTTCTATACTGGTATAAAATCTTTGAGAATAAAATGAATTCTATCTGATTTCCATCAAAAATATTAGAAAAAAATTTAAAAAAAGACCTAAATTAAACATTATCTCATCATAGAAGATCAACTGTTGAGGGACTGCTTAGGGCTTTCCTCTATAACAGTGATTAAAAATATGCATTATAGGCAGCAATTTGTACTAGAATATGTGATTGGAAGATTACTGAGTTCTAATCTTGCATCAAATTCACTAAATTATTCATTGATATTATATTTGATTCCGTGTGTATATGTTTATTCCAGATTTATTATTTTGCTTCCTCGGCTATGTTTTTTTCAGAGTAGAACTGCATCTAGTAAAGAACCAAGTCAAATCCTTTAAAAGTTAAAGTCAAATCAGAGACAATTTCATTCCAATGCTTCATTGATTCTACAGATACAACCCTTCTCCTATAGCAAGAAGAAATCTTTGACTATTGCAGAAGATGAAAAACACCTTCTTATTTAAATATTAATAAAAAATGCAAGTATGTGTCAAATCCAAAGGAGAATAGTATTTTAATTATTAAAAATATAAGGTCTGTTCTCTTCTTTTTATCCCATCAGAAATTTCTGTCAAAGGATTATAAGAGGTAGTCTCCCTCCCCCACCAAAAAAAAAGGCTGCTCAGAAAATTACTTAATAATTCGTTGTGATAATCCAAGAGACAGATTAGCCTGTCACACCGTAATCTTCTTTACTTCTTCTTAGTTACCACTTTCTTTTAACAACCAACAGAAATATAAATATTATTTATTATTTCTGCTCCAGTAACATAATGAGCTTAAAAGCAGCACTTGTCAGTTGCAACCCGGCTTCCCTTCCTCTGACTGAAACAGCTTGCTCACAAGCTGTGAAGCTCTACCCTGCATAATATGGGAAGTTTAGCTTGGACACTCTGTGCTCAGTTTATATTCCAGCAATTATTCATAAAGGCAAAGCCCCCCAAAAAGGTAGGGGAGAGAATTCTAATCCTAGATGACAATATTTTACTGGGGATTCTTTAGTTTTTTTCTAATTAACAGATATAAATGATGGCCATTATGTGCGAGTGTGAAAAGACACTTTGGCCCTCTATTTTTGACTGTACACAATGAATTCAAATTCATGATCTCCCATGAAGAGATGTGTCTCTTAACAGTAAATTCCCGTACTACATCGGTTGTGTTTGAGATGTTTCTTATCCCAAGCTTATTATGCTTCTGCCACAAGTGTGTGCAGGACTACAACCTAGCCTCACTCTCCTACCCCCAGCTTTATTGGACAGCAGAGGACGCTGCCTACATGGAACTCAGCTCAGCACTGGGCTGGGGTTGGCAAACAGAAAGGAGGTAAGATAGGACAAGCAATTGAAAGTTTTATTTTTTTCATTCATTTTATTTATTTATTTATTTATTTATTTATTTATTTATTTATTTGGCTCAGGGTCTTCTTGCACAGCTGGGATACATGGTGATCTTTCTGTCTCAGCCTCTCCGGTTCTGGGATTCTAGGCATGCACCACCTCGCCTGTTCTGTGGTAGTGCTCCGCCCTGGCTTCTGGGACCTACATGGCATACAGTATCAGAATCCGAGCTCTGGTCCTTGTGCTTTCCAGGTAGGCGTTTAGACCACCAAACTATCTCCCCAGCCCAGGACAAGCAGTTTTATAGGTCCTGGAGACACCACAAATTTACAATAACACTTCAAAGGGCCTGATGTGTGAATATGAGAGCAATTAAAAATGCAACTTTAAAGTAACAGAACCAGGGACAGCAACGACTGGCAGGTTGTAGGACTGCTTTTGATCACAAGAGAAGGTGACACTTGGCCTCTCAGTCATCTGAGTGGTTCCTCCCGCTACAGCTGACTGTAGTCAGCTGAGCCCACTGAGATGCAAGATCGTTAGAAAAGTCTAAGCACGGAAGTTCCCTAGGATCCCCCAGCTTTATGTCCCTCACTTCTCTCCATCACTACAGAAGTGGCGTGGTTCTTTTTGTTCATGGCAGAGGGTCTTATCGAACTCTGTGCCTGAACCCATGAGTAATAAACTCCATGCCACATTGCCTTTACCTAAGCCTGGTGGTCTCAGCTGGTTATTGATATGACAGTATCTATAGTCATGCATCACCACGTCATAAGCATGGAATCTTATCCTAAAATATAAACTGTAAATAACTAGTCCTTTTTCAGATTATCTTAATGGAAGCCATTGTCTTAGTTACTTTTTACTCATTGCTGGAACAAATATCTGTCACTCAAAATGAAAGAAGGAAAGGTTTATTAAGCTCACAGTTACTGGAAGCTTCCAGTCCATATTTGGCTGGCCCAAGGCTCAGTGTAGCAGGGAAGAGAGCATCCAGTTCACGGCAGTGGAACAGCAACAATCACGACAGAGGCAACTTGACCAATGAGGGCAGCAGGGCAACAGCAACAACTTCGGTCTGTCTCTCTTTATATTACATTCAGGCTCTCTACCTCAGCCTATCCACCTTAGGCTACACCCATAATCCCAGAAGTACTTAAAACACATAATCCCAGGGATCATGGATCACGTCTCAAACTCTAGATTAGTATTAAACCACATAATCCCAGTGACTCATGAGTCAAGTCTCAATCTATAGAAGTCCCTGCCTGTAACTGCATGAGGCTTTGGGGGGACAACTAGACATAAACCATAACAGCCATAGAACTTGAAAGCTAAAAACTCAAACTGAGCACAGACATACGTACACACCCACAACAGGAACTATAAATTCACTCTTTTAAGCCAATCTAATGAAAGAACACAGTGTAGGAGGAGAGAAATTTAGGCAGGAGAGAGGAACCTGAAGCTCTCCAAAGCGTGTTTTGCTTCCTCCCGTGCCCTGAACGCCTGACAGGTGACTGCACGCTATCAAGTGGCCCATCTCTGGTCTGAGAAACAAATCTTTGGCCATAACGGGCTTCAGGTAAGGAACAATCACAGGTGACTGCGCCTCAGCCCTCGGGATGGTTCCTCCCTTCTGAAGCCCAGCTCCCTTCTGTGCCCAGTGGACGCCTTCCCTACCAGTGACCAAACGGAAAGCGAAAGCACTAGAGCCCCCACACATTTGTGAGGTTCAGCTATGGTGCTGTGCCCCCTTCGGGTGCAGCGCAAGTCCTACTAAAGCTCCTCTGGGTCCTTCCTAGTTACCACTTTTATCTTGAGGTGAAAATGTTAACCGAATATCATCGAAGGCTATGGGCGCCTTAGGCCTCTAACCAGTAACACTGAAGCAGTTCCAGGACCACTAGGAAAGATGACCTGAGGCAAGGATACAGCCGGCTGCGGAGGGAGGGATCATGCAGAGGACTGAGGGGCCCAGTGCCACCTTCTCTGTGGGCAAAAGCATTCCTGCAACTTGCTGGTCGTTGCTGTCCCTGGTTCTGTTTCTACAAGGTTGTATTTTTAATTGCTCTCATCAACCACTCTTGCATACATAGAGGAGCTACTATATCTTCTTTCACAGACCGACTTATGCATCTTACAGCATTATCCTCAATTTTCATCCACAAATCCGGTGCCTGTACATATTCACACACGAGGTCCAGGTCATGCAAGTATCACTGAATTAATACTTTCAGTTAACCCCTATGATGTAGGAATTTTAGTTCCTAAAATTATTCGTGCCTAAAATAGAGAATATTTAAATTCAGGAAATGAATATCCCTCCTTATTGTTCTTCATTCACTTTCAGAGAATTCACAATCTCTAGCTTACACACTGATACTTTATTCAAGTTAAGGTTCCCTTCTTTCTTTCTTTCTTTCTTTCTTTCTTTCTTTTTTTTTTTTTTTTCTGGAACCAGGGATTGAACTCAGGACCTTGCACTTGCCAGGCCAGTGCTTATTCTACTGAGCTATCTCCTCGGCCCCTCAAGTTAAGGTTTTTGTGTAACTGATGTTAAATAAGTCAGGTTAAAACTAATTTTTCGGCCAGCCATATAGCTCAGAGGATTAAGTGCCTGCTTAGGTAGAAGCAGGGATAGAGGGTTGATGCTTGGTCTGCAGTGCTAGCCTGGCCCCCAGGGTGCACTGAGACAGTGACTGAGATTGGGTGTGGTGGTACGCATCTGTAATCTCAGCGCTTGAGAGGTTGAACACAGAGGATCACTATGAATCTGATCTGTGTAGGGAGATCTTGTAAACCTTGTGCTAAATACATTTTAAAAAGAATTAAAAACAAATAAATTAAA